>APFE031710973.1:120828-166185 GCA_000404065.3 Pinus taeda
TTGTCTTGGCTTGTCTTCTGCGTTTTGTATTTATGTTCTATCTGTAGTTTATCGTAATGCTGATGTGATTGCTAACAGTGAAAATTTAAATAAATTGCTCAAGCATAGAACATACCTAAAATTAACACTGTTGTAGCTCTTATCATAGTAAACATAACGAAAGGTTTATGCAATGGTTGCCTTAAAGGAGAATAACTCTGTAAATCTGTATTAATGGTGGCAAAGGAACATATATGCAACCTGTGTCAACTGCAGACGTGGCTCAGGATTCTGTTGCAGAAGTGTTCCAGAATTTGTTGGTGTAGTATATCAGACCCCATTGAAAGTGATAGCAGAACTGTAATGTGAAGAATTTCAACCCTTACTCTGGTCGTCAGTTTTCCTTATCACTCCATGCATTTAGTTTTAAATCCAAGCTTGATAAAAAATTTTAAAATCTGGAAATGACAATATTTTCTGGAAAACACAAATTTAGAGATTTCACGACTGCTGAAATTGCAGAAATAAAACACAGCAAAATTATGACAGCCACACACAGAAAATAACACAGTGATTTTTGGTCAATGTGACCCTGGAAAAACCCCCTACAACTCTTGGGGAAAACCAGTTTGAGAGCTCTTCTTTATTCCTGAAAATGCTTTTACTGAGAAACTGAAATATACAGTAAAAAGTTCAGAAATCACAAATTACAACTTATCTCGATTTCCGTACTTGAACTCTACTTCAAAAATCATGCCAATCAACAAAGAGCCAAAACATAAATTTTCCAGTGATAAAACAACATTAAATGTTGTATGACCTGCCTTGGAAAACATGCCCGAAACCTTCTGTACAGATTGTATGGATTTCAGCAGTACGTCTGCCTCGAAAATCATGCCCAAAATCTGCCTCGAAATTCGTGCCCTTGCTGCTGTCCCTCTTCCTCGATTTCTGTGCCTTTCTCCTATTGTACGGTTTTGCCTTGGGATATGTGCCAATAAATGCTGCTGCACAGATTTGCTGAAATGTCTTCTTGCTGCTCTCCTTCACTTCCTCGCTGTTCAGAAATTTTCTCCTTGCTCTCTCTTCTCCAATGCTCATGAAAGAATTAATTGATTTTTTCTTCTCTTCTCTTTTTACTCTCTAAGTGACCTTTTGGGTTACCCTAAGATCTAATGGCTGAGATTCATTTAGATCTAGGGATCAGAATAAATGTGCATTTATTTCTCACTTTCTATTTATTAACTCACCCACTTAAATAAAGACCCACTTAGCGTTTTATTTCCATAGTCACTTTTTCACTTTCTAATTCTTCATTGACTTTAATAAAATCACCTTTAAATTAGAATGTAACTTTACCACTTATAAAGTCACTTTTAAATTAGAATGTAACTTTACCACTTATAAAGTCACTTTTAAATTAGAATGTAACTTTACCACTTATAAAATCACATTTAAATGCAATTGACTTTACCACTTATAAAGTCACTTTTAAATTAAATTGAATTGATTTTACCACTTATAAAGTCACTTTTAAATTAATTTGGACACTTTTCCCTAGGCCAAAGATCAAAAGACTTAAGGAATCACTTGTCCTTCGGTACCCAAATTTTAACATTATGAGGCCCCAAACTTCGAAAGAAAGTGCTGAAATGTGAATGGGATTGGAAGAAATCTGAGAAAACCAGAGGTGGGCAGAGTATCATCATGGTTCATGAATATGTTAGTAGTGTGGTCATTCAAAGCATGCAGATTGTATGGTGACTATCTTTTGTGAGAGGAGTTTGAAATTTCATTGACTTAGTTTTGTGTGTGTGTTCGAGTAGGAGGTGATCAATTGCATACATGAAAATCCTCAATGAAAAATCCTCATCCCTAACTCCAAAGGCTGAGCACTATTCATTTTTGTGCAAGGCATTTGGAATACAAACAAACATTTGGAATATTTATCATTCCCTTGCTAGGAATTTGGTTATGCAAATGTCGATTCCAGCTTTGAGAAGAATGTGAAACGATTGAGTAGACCACCTTCTCATTTCAAATCCTTGAATTGGAATACAAACAGACAGTGAGGTACATACAAAGGTGGATTTTTGGAATGCAGGACTATAAGTTGATTGAAGTGTGCGAGACCTAGTTCGTGAACTACTTGGCAAAGAGAGGAAGAGGAAGAAGATCATAAGTGAAACAGAATTGAGGAAGAGGAGCAGAGGAGATAAGCAGTTGTAAAGGAGGCAGAGACAGAGTATAGAGCAGAGACAAAGAGGAGGTTTTCAGAATTAAATACCAGGTGAGCCATCAATTTAAAACTTTCATGTATCAGGGGAATAGATTGGAGCCTGTAAGGAGTGGGTGCTCCAAGTAAGTTCTAGCTTGCAGAAAAAAAGAGAGGTTGAAGCCTCCTATAGGTGGGTGCCTACAAAAATTGATGTAAAAAGCGAGTGGGTGCTCGCATATCTTGCAAATCGGTGCTTGCATACTAGTTGGTGCTAGTACATTGTAAAAGAAGATTGACAAGAAGAATAACTAAAAATGTTTGGTGGTTTTTGTCCTAGAAGGGTTTCCACCTAAAATCCCTGGTGTTCATGTGTCATGATTGTGCTGTTTATGTAGTTTGAGTTTGCATTTTCATGTATTTACTATTGTGTTTTTGATCTGTTGCTCATATATTTTGTTGGTTAATTATGTTGAAATTTGGTACCAGAGGACAGGTGGTTCCCTTAGGCTTTGATCTTTGGCCTAGGGAAAAGTGTCCAAATTAATTTAATTTTTCTCCTAAAGTGACTTTATAATTTTTATAAAGTTAAAATCTAATTTAAAAGTGACTTTAAGTGATAAAGTTACTAAGTCTAATTTTAAAGTGACTTTTATAAAGTGAATGAAAAATTAGAAAGGAAAAGTGACTTTGGAAATAAATGACTAAGTGGGTCTTTATTAAAGTGGGTGAATTAAAAAATAGAAAGTGAGATTTAAATGTGCATTTAATCTCAGCCATTGATCTAAATCTATTTCAGCCATTGGATTTAGAGATCACCCAAAAGTCACTTGGATCACCCAAAAGTCACTTGGAGTTATATTAAAGGAGGAAAAGGAGGAAAAGATCATTCATTCTTTCATGAGCAGATTGGGAGAAGGAGAGCAAGAGAGCAAGGGAGATTTCTGGACAAGAAGGAGAAAGAGGCAGCAGTTTGGCACACATACCAGGCAGCTCTTCAGCAAAATCAGAACAGCAGAAAGACAAGCAGAACAACAGCAAGAACAAGCAGAAAAAGCTGATTTTTTGCTGAAATCTGAGAAGTTTCCAGGTGGTCTGTTGGGCTGAAAACGGATAAGTTTGCTTGCTGAAAAAAAAATTATTTTGCTGTAATTTTTGCTGAAATTTTCTTGCTGTAAAAAGGCTTTTTTCAGAAATAAAGAAGAACTCTCAAATTGGTTTTCGCCAAGAGTTGTAGGGGGTTTTTCCAGGGTCACATTGACAAAAAATATCAGTGTTTTAATGTGTTTTAATGGCTGTTTATTACTGCTGATTTTTATTTCTGCAATTTCCAGTGTTCTGTAAAATTTCCAGAATTTGTGTTTTCAGCAAATTTATTTTTTTCAGCTTGTTGAATGTATGGTTATGGGAAAGGGCATTTAACTACATGGGAGAAATAAGGAGAAACTGAAAACCGGGGTGGAAAAACAAAAATTTTAACAAATTAATGGATAAGTTAATTGTTTAATGAGAAGTAAAAATTGGTTAATGATGATCAAATCAATGTTATACTGATTAACTTCCCCTATCAATATAACCAAGTTTCCAACATAATCATCATGGATTGTGCATTTTTCTGATTTTTGAGTTGAGGCTCTTGGAGGGTTTTAAGATCCCTTTTTTCTGATTGATTTCTACTATATTTAGCATAATTTGAGGCATCATTCATCTGTTTGTGGTAATCAAGGGTTTCTGAGGTAGTAATTATGTGGCAGCGTAGGCTAGTTCAAGGTTTTGTTGGAGCAGCGGCTCACCCTCGTGACATTTTCTAAGGGGGTCCTGTGGCAACATGTTAATTCTAGGGCTTGATTTGGGAGTGGATCACCCTTGTAACATTATCAAAGGTTATCTAAAGCAACACCTTAATTCAAAGGCACTAACTGAGCAAAAAAATATCCTTGAGGCCCTACACGAGGCAGCGACCCATCTTGGAGGTACGTTCTTGTGACAACGCATCAGGTCTGAGGTTAATATTTGGTAGCGAAGTTCCCTGGGCTAGATTTGAGGCAACGAGGGGATTTTAATGCTCAACTATGACAAGAAAATCACCCTTGAAGGATCACTTTGTGACAACGAGGGTTTGAGTAGACCCCATTGTGGCTGCGGGTTACTCGTGGGGGATTCCTTATGTTAGCGACACACCATTAAGGTGAAATCTATGGAGGCGAAATACTCTTTGAGGCCCTCTTGATGACCGTGGACCCTACACGAGTAATTATTTGGCAGCTGATTATCTCTATGACAACAAAACCATTCCTAAGGCCAGTTTTATGGCAGTGGGTGTCCCCGAGGTTTGTTTGTAGCCTCAAACGTCTCTAGTGGCAAGGCAAAGTCCGACTGAATTGGTTGTGGTAATAAAAAAGGCAACAAAATCTAGTTGATTACTGAGGCTGGTTGTAAGGATAGAACAATAGTATTAGAATTTAGGACAGTAGGGTTTACTACCAATTGTTTATTTTTTATTTATTTTTTAATTTTTTTTTCAATAATTTGTTTACTTATTTATTTTATATTTTTATAATTGTTTATTTATTATTATTATTATTTAATTTTATTTTTATACGTGTGGTTCACGGACACCCGCGGTCATTGGGTGGCCACTATGTCCAACTAAATATCTGAGCTTGATCAAGGGTATCAAGCCTCATGTCTAATAGCTAGGCCTAACCCCAAGGGGTTCGGGGAGAATTGACCCTGTGAGCTCCCGAACGACGAGGCACTTATTTGACAAGTTGAGCTAACCCTAACTTTAGTATTGGAAGGATTGTAGGTTTACAACCCATTATGTATTGTTGGATTGGCTTCATGTGTATGAGTTGTTGACGGAATTAAATATTGGTTACACTATTTATTGCATTCAATATTATCTCCGTTTGCAAAAATTGAGCGATCGCTGTGATACTTTTAAACCCTAAGGGTAAGGGTATGGCCTTAGACTTTTTCTCACCTCACCTTTCCCTTGTAGGTTGACTGAATCCTTGAACCTTTTACCTAGCTCTCATTTTAAACCATAGCGTACCTCCATGAGATAGACCATTTCTTAGACCTTCAATATTCTTTGGAAAACATCCTTAAGGAATTTATTGGTCCCCTCATAGTAGTTGATGAGTTAGATCGGGAGCCATCCCCGTCCTCTTCCCACTCTACTTCATGCCTTAGCATATTTTCAAAATGATAATGTATGCCTGACATGGTTTTGATCTCTTTGATCTTGTAGGTTTGTATCTGCACTACATTTTGCATTTTCTGTAGAGTAATTAGTTCTTTTCCTCTTCTTTTATTAGATTATCGATAGGAGTTGCCTTCACACTCACTAGTTATTCATACATTTGTTATGAATAAATATTTTGGAAATAATGTAAATGATAATCATTATAAATAATGATTAGTTAATTAGTAACTAGGTTGAAGAGTCATGTCTAAATGAGAGATGAATATCCATGAAGAGACACCTGCTTGGTACATAAGCAAGCCTTTCATTCTCATTGTATCATCATTCTTATTTAGACATTTTAATATATAATATTTGTATCCTCATGGATATCTTTATATTCCAAGTCTTTTGGAGTAATTAATCCGTAGAAGGAACTTTGTTCGCTTCAACATTGTATTTTTTAGTCCCATTGACAACATTTGTGGTCACTAGTTGGGCATTATTAAGGTTATCTTGTCTACAATATCTTCTTGAAATCTTCTTTCGAATTTCTCCACAATAGCCTCATTGGATTCTCTCTATCCATCATGGAAATATGCTGAGAGGACAAAGTTAGCCAAGGGTGCCATGCGAACAACATTCTTCCATCACAACATGTGTTGATTTTTTGTGTAGCATCGAGAGGTATTCTCGCATACCTAATTCAGCCTAGAAGAATTATGAAAATTTAAATTAAAAAAAATGAATTTTGAATGACAAGTTGGCCTAGAAAAGTCAAGTCGGCCTAGGAGTGTCCCTTGGGTTATTTTACCCCCATTTGACAAGTATATATAGATGATGTGACATCTCATTTTCTCAACCAGGCAAGAGTAAGTCTTCTCTCTCTTCATCTATTCTTTCTATCCTTCTTGGGGGCCACACATGTGAAAAGAGGACAAATTTGACCAGTTTCTAGAGGCTGCACATGTGAGACGTTGACTAAGTCTGACCGCAGCAAGTTGACCAAGTTTATCATTTGTCTGAGACTCTGACCAAGCTATTTGACTGGGCGTTGACTGCAGGACAGGAGTTTGATCACAGAATAGGGCAGAGTTGATTGTAGGTTTGATCACAGGGCCGAGTTTGGCCAGGTCTAAATTTGATTGCAGATTTGACTTTTGGCTGGTTTTACCAGCATTGATTTGCCAGAGTTTTGACCAGGTTTGACTGATATTTGACTTGGATTATTGGCACAAATTTCTAGACAAATTGTTGATTTGTAAACCTTGCTGAAGAATAATTTCTCCTAAAAAAATTTATTGGGTTTTCTCCCAAGGTTTGGTTTTCCAGGGTAAAAATATTCTCTCAGTTGTGCATGGCTGTCTTTCTATGATCTTTACTGTTTCTGCTGCATTAACTGTTGATATTTTCGGAAATGTAATTGCTCAATGATATCGGTGGCATAAGAATACAGTGTGAAAATCATTAGGAAGTAATTCTTTGCCAGAAAATAGTATTCTACTGTGCATCTTGTAGAAAAATTCAAGAACATGTATACTAGGTTTAGGGAACATTTAGTGCATATTGGAAAATGTGGTGTTGATCCTTGTAAAGGCAACTGTAAAGATGCCACTAAATTCCGTAATGTACAAAGGGAGAAGGAAAGGGTTGATGCTTTGGCATCGAAGAATACAATCTCTTGGTCGCACCGTATTGTCTGATGATTATGAAGAAGAATAATTTCCATTTGATGATGAGGCTTTTAGTAATCAGTATGTGCTGTCAAATTCATCAAAAATAACATTCCAGCTCGATAGTGTAAGAAACCTAAAATGGTGGCCTAAGGGAAGGGAAGGTGTTGATCTTGCAAAAGTAAGTTTTTTTACTTGCTTGTGCAGGTAAGGCTCTTGTTATGTGAAGTTCTGAATTTTGTTGATCAACAAGGAGAAAGCCTATGTGGAAAGTAAGCCCGACGGAAGATCTGGAGATTGATAGTATAAATGTGATAATAATTATGGAGTTCCCTTTATTATCATACTAGGGAATTGTACTACCACAATAAGGTGTTCCTTTATATTTTACTTTTAAGCACTGTAGTCTTAGTAATATCCTTCTGAATGATGCTTAGGAGATTAGAAAATTATGCTTATAGCATGACGATTCAGGCAACATAATATCAAAATGTAATAAAACTGAGCTTAGTGGCAGATGTAGATGTAAAGGGTAGTGAAAATTATTGCAATTTTATTAAATCTCAATATGTTTCTTTTCCCTATATATCCTCTTTTTCCATCACTCTCATTTTTATTATGTTTATGATTCTATTATATATGCTTTTTGATCCTCAGATTACATACTTTCTGAAAAAGAAACTGACCAGTGGAGGCCCTGGTTCTTGGGACTACTTGGTATAGCAACATTTTTGTCATCCTTTGCATGCAGTTTGCATATAATGCATTTTGTTGTCAGTTTATCGTTTGTTGAAGTATTGCCTAAGTATATGGCTATACAAGATCAAACTTACTGAAATATCCACTGCAATGCTAGTCTTGATGGCTTCCTGGAAGGGAAATGCAGCATGAACAAATTATGTCTGATCTGCTTATTTTGTGGGCAAAGGTTTCATCTGTGACCTACTTGCATGCAGTAAAATATTACTTGTGAGTTGAGTTCTCCATTTGCACAGCACCAAGTTTTGACTAAAGAGCAGGCAAGGATTTCTTGTCAGAATCCATTGGGAATAATTTTAACTCTTGGAAAGTCTCTCATGCTTCTAGAACCGAGAATGGCATAGTAAATGACATCCCTTGCTTGTTTTCTGATAGCAAGATGCTGCAAAATTTGGGGTCCCCTTGTGAGTATACTTAAGCTCTAGTTAGTCACTGTGTTTGTTAAATGTTAAGGATTCAAAATTTGACATATATTATGATCCAATGTATAAATTTGATTATATTTTGGTGAATAAATTTAAGTCAAAAAAGGAGAGAAAATAAAAATTAAAACAAAATGTATAAATATAAATTATAATCTTGTCACAAGTTTATACATTTTAGTTTATAAGCATAATTTTTTAATTTGGAATATTTTGAATCGTGTATTTTCTCAAACTTGATGGTGAATTTTATCATATCTTTCTTCACTGACATTCTTTTCAAAGTTTCCTGTTACACGAATTTGATCACAAATTGATAAGCAATGAAGACAACACTATTTCTTTTGAGAGCTAAAAAATATTGATTGTTATATTTGCTTGAAATTAATCACTTAATATTCTGTTACATTATCATGCAGTCTTCGAGGCAAGGAACAAATGCAACAAATGCTATGTTACATTGTACAAGAGCCACCAGAGGGTGCAGAAAGTAAGCGAGCTTTCAGGTAATAGTTTTCATGGGACACGTTGTTGATTTTACAATCTTTATCATATTAAATATGTTAAATCTACTAATACCAGTGCAGATTTATTTTCTTGCAACAATTATTTATTCCCACAAATTTATTTTATTATCCAAATAAATTCTGAGTTGTTGAAAAATCAAATCCCTCATTTTAAATTCTAGAAATTTATATGCAGCAGAAAAAAAAAACAGAGAGATCAATCACACATTACAACAGTTAAACACCCACAACAATTCTCCATTAATTAATCTAAGGAAAATTATGGTTTTGACCCATAGAGAAAATAGAAGGAAATATGCATTGACTAGAAGATGTAATTGGGCCCCACTGGAAGATTTCTGCGTTAGGAATTTCAGCCTAGTTCGCCTTTGAAGAAATTTGGCTTGGAGAATTTCGGCCAACCTCTCACCATCAACTTGGTCCTATGCCTTCCCCTTGAACAACCTCTGTGCCTCAGGAAATTCGGCTCTAGTGAATCAGCCTCTCCAATAATTCAACCTCCTTTTCGTGTCAGCAATTTTGCCTTGCAATCTCCAACAATTCGGTCTCGTGGAAATGCTCTCGAATCAACCTACAATCTTCCTCTTTCTCCTTAGTTTAGATGAGCTTCTCGCTCTGGAGAAATCCTTCTCCCATTTTTGGGAAAATTGCTTTCCCAAAAATGCAATAGCTACCTCTCTTTCTTGTTGTTGTTGTGGCTCTCCCTTAGGCTTTCATTTATAATCTTCATCAAGCCCAAATCCCTAACCCTAATATTTCTTCTAGAAGATCTAGGGGATCAACGATTGAGATCATTTATAAGTCGCTCAAATAATTTCGTTATTTGTCCTTAGAATTTGACTTAATAGTACACAATAATTATTTGACTTCAATTTTTGTATTTTTCTCCTATTTAGAGTTAGGAAAGAAGACATAAATCACTTACCCCATCAAGCAAGCACCTAAAGAGGCAATAAATCATCTCCTACATGCTAAGACGCCAAGCCTAGGGAGAAGACCTTCCAAAGCCGCCACAAGCTTCATCACACCCTCCTAGCAAGGGATTCTCCACTACCCCCTACTTGTCTCAGTACTTCACAAATTTCCCTTTCACTAGAGGCTTAGTGAGAATATCTGCCTTCTGCTCCTCTATGGAAATGTACTACAATCTCACAACACCTCTTTGGACTTTGTCTCTAATGAAGTGATATTTGATCTCAATATGCTTGGACTGATCATGAAACATAGGATTCTTAGAGAGCTTAATGCAACTGTGATTGTCACCATGAGTCATTGTTGGTCCCATCTCCAAACAAAATAATCTTGCAAGCATGTTGCGAAGCGATTTTGCCTCACAACTTGAGACACTCCCCGCAATGTACTCTGCCTTTATTGAACTAAGTGTCAATGACTGTTGTTTTTGCTGTATAACGAGATCATGACTGATCCCAAGCTAAAACAAAATCCATAGGTGGATATTCCCTCCACAACCCTCCCCGCCCAGTTAGAGTCTTTGTACCCATGCAACTCTACTCCAACTCGAACATATTTGAGCCTAATGTCCACTATACCTTGCATGTACCTCAACACATGCTTTGCTGCCACCCAATGAACTTGTCTTGGCTACACCATGAATTGTTTGAGTGTTAATAACGAAATAGATATCCAACCTAGTGTTGACCAGATACATCAAGGAACCTATTAGTTGCCTATACAGTGTGGGATCCACCAGCTCGCCCTCAGAAGCACTTGACTTCTTCAAGTTAGTGATCATCGGTGTAGATGAGGCCTACAATCCTCCATCTTGAACTTCCTCGTTCTCAACTGCGTACTTGCCCTTCCTTAGGGAAATCTCTCCTGGTTGTTGTCACACCTCCAATCCCAAAAAGTAATGCATTAAGTCAATGTCCTTCATCTTGAACATTGAATCAAGATTCTCCTTGCGCATTCATATGAGCTTCTTTGGTCCCATCAAGAAAAGATCATCAACATAAAGTCCTAAGATGAGCGGCTCATCTTCGACCAGTAAACAGTACAATTTGGAGTCTGCCTCACTCTTGGTGAAGCCCAAACCAAGAAAATATCCATTGATCCTGGCGTACCATTCATGTGTAGCGTGTTTTATCCCATAAAGGGCCTTCTTCAGCTTGCGTACATGAGACTCTCTCCCATGCACCACAAAACCCCGAGGATGCTCGATGTACACCTCCTCAATCAACCCATTGTGGAAAGCAGTGTTCACATCTATTTAATGCATCCTCCACCCCATTTCTGAAGCAATGGACATGACTGCTTATCTAGCAACAGGTGTGAATGTCTCCTCATCAATGTTATCAAAATCAGATCAGAACCAGTGATAAGTGCGAATGTCTCCTCATCAATGTTATCAGAATCGAACCGGAACTGGTTGGTCCAACCGATTTGGGCTCAAAACCGATCCGGTTAGGGCTTCGAAACCAGAATATTGATTTTGTAACGAGATTGGCTGGTTCGGTACCGAACTGGCCTATTTCATTGAACCGACCGTTTTAGGACCAGTTATGTGTAGTCTGTACCTGTGTACATAAAAAATTGTTTTTTTCTTTTTTTACCCCGGTTGGTTGGCCCACTTCTAATTCTCCCCTAGGCTAGCCTAATATTCAAGCCTATGGCCCTAGTATTGCTATGCAATTCATGGTAATGCTAAATTCTTAATGTAAAAGTGACATTCTTCTTTATCTTTCATTTTCATCCTTTTACTTAAATTTTTAACATTACGATGAAATGACTCAAGATGTTTGAGAGTGGTTGCAACCTCATTGGATTTCAAATGGAGAAAGTAGAATTTTAGATTTCTCTCAAAATGCAGCAGACTTAATAGTTTTTCAGGATTTCAAGATTGGGGGGATTGCAATGTTTCTATTTGATTTTGTCATGTACGAGGGTATGGAACTAGTATTTAATAAAGAGCACCAACCCTTCTATACTTTGATGTTAGTGGCATTGGTTGTCGAACTCCTCTATCATTACTTTACTTAAAATGTACCCATCACTCAAACAAAATCTTGACATGGCATGCTATGTCTTTTCTATCTTATTTTAATGCTTATAGGGTTATACTGATGACGAAGATCCCAATATAGGCAATGATTTTGATGATATGTAGGCATTTGTTGTAGATTGATTTTTTTTGGATGCTAGAGGCCATCTAGAGCCTATTTGTTGATGTATTTTCTGTTCAGAGATGGATTGCACTCGATGCTATTTTGGTTATGTGCACCCTTACATGCTATATAAATGATAACATTTCTTATTTGTATATAAATGGTTTGGTTTCATATGGATGCACATGTATAAATATGTTTTTCTTTAAAATTTGAATATTATATGTGTTTTTGGTCCACAATTTTTTTTGTCCAATTATTTTACTAGTTTTGGTCCAGTTCTGAAAAAAGGGATTCTTCTCCATTCTTACAATTACTTGCCTCTTGTTGACCTCTAGTCCTCTGTACTCCATGGCCGAAATTGATAGGAGATTTTTCTCCAATTCGATATAAACAACACTTCATTCACCTCCATGATACCTCCTAAGTCCATCTAAAACTCAATGGTACCAATGGCCTCTACTGCATACTTGGCATTATCACCAAGCTCTACATGTATATCTCTAGGCTCTTTGGTCATGTTGGTGAAATTGTCTCAAGATATCATCTTGTGCTGAGATGATCCACTATCCACAAACCAGACACCTCTTGTGACGTTTCTAGAAAGGCATGACACCAAGGCTATGTTCTCAAACTTTTCATCCAGTTCGTCCATTTGTGTAATGACTGTGTTTCCCTTGCCCTTCTTCTTATTTGGACATGCAAAGCATATGAATTTGCTCATGTACTTCCCCTTTTTACCTTGTGAAGATCCACCTCCACTTTGGTTTTGCTTGGCCTTACCTTTGCCCTTTTTTCTTGTGCAATAAGAGCAAGCTCATCTTTCTCCTCACCACTCTTTTGTTGTCCTCCCGTGAATGAATTCTCCTAGATTTCCTTCTAGATGAAATTATCCCACAATCGATTCCAATAAGAAAGTTGTTACCTAGCTAGGATCCAATCCACAAAGGTGGTCCAATGCTTGGTTCATCCTTTTCGAGCCACTTTTACTAGCTTCAAATTGTTCACAACTTATCCCACAATTAAAAGTTCATCAGTAGTCTACTGGATCCTTGTGAGGTAAGATGTTAGAATCTCTGATTTGTTCATCCTGATGCTGTTTAGTGTTTCTCACAGCACCATCTTCTGCATACTTGGCATTGTCACGAAGCTCTACATGTATATCTCTAGGCTCGTTGGTCACGTTGGTGAAATTGTCTCAAGATATCATCTTGTGATGAGATGATCCACTATCCACAAACTAGACACCTCTCGTGACGTTTCTAGAAAGGCATGACACTAAGGCTAAGTTCTCAAAATTTTCATCCAGTTCGTCCATTTGTGCAATGCCTATCTTTCCCTTGCCCCCCTTCTTATTTGGATATGCAAAGCTGTTAAGTTTAGGTATGTTCTATGCTAGAGCAATTTATTTAAATTTTCACAGTTAGCAATCACATCAGCATTACGATAAACTGCAGATAGAACATAAATACAAAACGCAGAAGACAAGCCAATGCAAGAGGACACAAGATATGGCACGACGCCGGGACAAACCCCACAATGTGTGGGGAAACTCTTGATGAAATCTTCTTTTTCTTCAAAAGTTCAGCAGAGAAAGAGAGAGAGAGTACATTTACAACAGAAGTCAATACTTTGACTTGTCTAGATCTAGCATAGATCATTTCGTATCATGATGAGATCAGTTGAGGACATTCTGCTTCAACTGATTCTCAAGGTGACTCCTTCACCTATCATCGTTCTGCATCTCGTCCATTTGCTGCACCTTACCGTGTAGCACCATCATGCTGCTCATGATCACTATGCTGCCCATACATCATGCTGTCCATGATTGCATAAATCATGCTGCCCTTGCATCATGTTGCCCATGATCTCATAAATCATGCTGCCCTTGCATCATGTTGTCCTTTACTAACATGCCCATCATGTTGCATCTTTCATCATCAGTTGCTCCTGTCACTGTGATGATCATAACTATACCTTACTGTACTGTATGATTATGATCCTAGTCTCTTTGATGTGATTGACACTCTTTACTGAGATGATCACTGTTTCTTTCATTATATTGGAACATCATTTAATACTCCATGTCGCTGCTGTACAAGATGTTTGTACTGCCATAAGGATTTCACCGAGATCTATATCTCGGGACTGCTGTGTGAGATAACACAGTCCCTTCATCCGAGATCTTCATCCAACTGAGATCCTTACAAGTATGCCAAGGCCATGTGATATGCCTATACAGATCTGAATGTTAAGACATAGACTTCTTGTAGTTCAGATCATTGTTTCTATTATGCAATAGATACGTTACTTGGATCATCTTCATACTGCTTTCCAATATGCTTAAGCAGCTATAGAAGAACCACCGAGATCTGGTGTCAAGACTGCTTCTTTCCATAAACAGCCTTGGATTTTACCACGCTGTCACCTACAGCTACGTGGCATTAACACGGATCCTTCACGCTGTAGTATAACTGCTTTGCTGTGGCTAGGTCCAACCTTCTATCTGTTACTTAAGGTCCCTTTCAAGTTGAGATTAAGTCTCTTCTAACTGCGGTTTTAGGCTTCCTTTTAGGGCCTCACAAATCTGCATAGAATCCTCATCATGAACTGTGTATAGGTTTTCATGAACAGCGTAAGAATGTCTTCTCTTACTGTGGCTAGGAGACTCCATTACAAGACTGCGTTAGGGCTTCTTGAACAGCGTGTAGGCTAGGGCATCATTTTGCAGCTAGGGCTTCTTCTAGGCCAACGTATTCTTTTGTTCTCTCCTACTCCAAAAACCCAAGACGTGGAGAGGAGATCACCTCAAGAATACATATGTGAAATGACTTCAAATCCTCACCAATTTATACTAAAACGTGGATGATGAATAGTCACGTCTATTGGGCTTCTGAGCCTACATAAGCGCTGGTCGGCTTGATAATAATTATATAAATAAAATAAATTCATATCTCCATAAATACTTATCAGAATCGGATGATCTTTGGATCAATCCTACACCTCTCGACGAGAGGGATCCAATAAAAATATCAGCTGCCATAAATAAGCCAACCCACATGGAGTTTGGCCCTAGTTGCCAATTTAACAAAAGCATATGAATTTGCTCATGTACTACTCCTTTTTACCTTGTGAAGTTCCACCTCCACTTTGGTTTTGCTTGGCCTTACCTTTGCCATTTTTTCCTGTGCAGCAAGAGCAAGCTCATCTTCCTCCTCACCACTCCTTTGTTGTTGTACGGTTAATGAATTCTCCTAGATTTCCTTCTAGATGAAATTATCCCACAATCGGCTCCAATAAGAAAGTTTTCACCCAGCTAGGATTCAATCCACAAGGTGGTCCAATGCTTGGCGCATCCTTTCTAAGCCACTTTTACTAGCTTCAAATTGTTCACAACTTATCCCACAATTAAAAGTTCATCACTAGTCTGCTGGATCCTTGTGAGGTAAGATGTTGCAATCTCTGATTTGTTCATTCTGACGCTGTTTAATGTTTCTCACTGCACCATCTTCCTATTTTCGTTTATGCTCTGATAAAGACAGGTTAGGGCTACCCACATTTGATGTGCTGTGTCATTCCCTGTTATGTGATGAATTATATGATCCATCACACCATCCACTATTATACCCATTGCTTTCACATCCTTCTGATTGTGCTCGATTGCTTGGTTTGGATTTGAAGGAACTTGGATCTTGTAATGAATAGGGTTTGTGTATGCAACGAAATATTCAAAATATTTGGGATATGTAAGTATCCATTATAGGACAAGCAATATCTATATAGAAATGTTTGAATGTACAAGAGATATGAGATGATATGATTACAACTGAGGGCCTGCTTATATACTAGGCAAGGTACCCCTTCATGAATAGTCATGTCCTTTGGGACATATCTGTTCAATAATTAATTATTATTTAATTAATCATGATTATTATTTATATTATTATATTCATAACATTGCTTTCCTCTCCAAAAAGGCTTTGTCCTCAAAGTTTATTGTTGACAAGGCTTGCTATCTGTTTCTTTGTCTTGTAATCTCTTCACATCTTCCAGAATTCTTCGTGTTGTCATCTTCAATGATATAAGATGATAGGATACTTTGAGTGATAAACAAAATTGTTGAATTGAGAAGGGATCTGACCATGCTAAATCAATCTTCCGTGGAATCTTGCAGTTACTGGAAACTTGAGATGAATTGTTATCACAAGACTAGATTATGGTGACATCGATATTCTTTGGAGTGTAAGTCACTTGTTTCAGGTCTAAGTGATATGGATTTGCAGATTGGTTGAGATGTCTCTTTTTATAATTTGGGTGTCGATAAGGAGTTCTTTTTGATTTTATCTCCCCTTAACTTGTTTGTGACGTTTTCTTAGTTTACTTGAGGTGTCTGATTTTCTTTTGGTATATAAGTCGCTTGGTTAATCGTTGAATCTTCACTTGAAATCTCTGTCATTTCAACTGCAACATTTGAATATGTTTTTAGTTAAACTGGTTTGTCATCTTCTTGAGTTGTGATATATAATGGGTTGGTATTTGTTCCTTTTTCTTCAATTTCTGGTGAACTTCCATTGAGTTTCTTCTCGAGAGCTTCATTTTCTTGTTCTAATCTGTGTTTCGTTGCTTTACACTCCTTGACTTGTGTAATTAGTTTCCAACAATGGTCTTTTAAATGAGAAATTTCTTTGTTTTTATTGGAGATTGTTGAAGAATGTAACTAGCTTCGGTCTTCATAATTGTACTTGTCAAACACAAATTTTTTATTAAAGAAAATTACTTATTAAAGCATGGGTTTCATGCTTGGTTCAAAGTTTTCTATTACAAAGCCTCTATTTTAGGCTTCTAGGTTTTGTATTGAGTCATTAGGGTCATTGTCATTTTTATTAAATCCTTCTTGGGCTTTTGTATCATGTAAAAAGAATTATTTTTGAGTCAAAAAGGTAATTTGGCACCTCCACACCAAGTCGGCCCCGTCCCCATGAAATTTGCCTACATTAGGGAAATTTGATTCAACAGAAAGGCTATATAAGGAGAGGCACTTGAACCTATTTGTCACATTCACTCAACAAGTTCGATCTACAAGAAAGAGAGGTAGAAAAAGAGTGCGAAGTAACTTGAAGAGGAAGAAGTTTGTTGGAAAGATCTAAATTGAGTTTTTGGGCTATCTATTTGTCACATGTACAAAGTTTCTAGGAAAATTGCAGGGCCGAAATTCTGTCTCTATTGCAGGTTCGAAAGCCTGAAGCTGGGGGCTGAAAACTTGAAGTTGGGGGCTGAAACTTTGGGGTGAAGTTGCTCCAGTGAAGCTGGTACTTGGAGACTTTGAGAAGAACATTGTACAAGAAGGAAGTGTTGACTTGGTGGTTGGAGGAGGTCTTTGTCTAGGTAAAGTCTGGAAGTGTCTCATCTTGATTTGAATCTACTGAAGGAAGAGTTCTTGACTGGGTTTTGCCCTTATAAGGGTCTTGCCCTGGCTGAGTGCCTACATCTTTTGTCTCTTGTTTTTGTGATCTTCATACACACATAATTTGGTAATTGCTTGATAAAAGATAAACTAATTAAGAAGGAAAGAAAGCCAACATAATTCACAAGTTATTATTAAGAAAGAGGAATCGCACCCTAAATTCTACTACCCTTGATTTCTCAACATGGTTTCAGAGCTAAGGTTGAAGAAAGTTGGAGATCACTTTGCTGGCTTGGAAGAAAAGGTTTCTCCCTCTATGACAAGTTACTTGAAGACAAGATTCAATATCATAAGAATTGCAGGACGCTGGATTGGAAGAATGATCTACAACCTATCTAACAAAGTCAAGGGTTAAGGATTCTTGGCTGCACTTACTGGTACTCTTGATGATGACAACGCATGGATCATTGATAGTGGAGCATCAAGACATATCATGGGAGAAAGTGGACAACTTCATACTCAATCAAAGGAACCACCATCTCATGCAGTGGAACTAGGAGACAACAACAATTATGCAGTTAGGGGCCTTGGATCTACATATTGAAGATGGAAAGTGAAGCAAAGCTACACCTCAACAATATACTCTATGTCCCAGGTTTGAAAAAGAATTTACTTTCAATTTCTTGTTTAGAAGATAAAGAGAAAGGGTTTCCTTTGTAGATGGCAAAGTTTTGGTTTGGGAAAAAGATTCAAGTATTGAAAAGGCAAGAGTTATTGGAGTTTGTGAAGGAAGGGTATATAGAGTTATAAAACCATCTCCTCAAGCCCCAATTCACATGGAGATCAACCCTATAGAACTATGGCATAAAAGATATGGGCACATTCATTACAAGATAAAGGGAATCCCCAACATCAAGGAAGATCGTGAAGGAGTATGTAAGGGATGTGCTTTGGGAAAGAATACAAGGAAACCTTTTACAAGTAGTGATACAAGGTCTAAGGAAATATTAGACCTCATTGATTTCGATGTGTGTGGGCCAATATCTAACAGATCCCTTGGAGGCCATATTTATTATGTGACCTTCATTGATGATCATTATAGAAAGACACGATTCTACCTTCTCAAGACAAAGGACGAAGTATTTGAAAAGTTCAAGGAATTTAGGTCTGAAGTGGAGACTTTAACCGAAAGAAAGATAAAGACTTTGAGATCCGACAATGGTGGGGAATACACTTCAAAAGAACTAATTGCATATTGTAAAGAAGCAGGCATTAAGCGGGACCTCAATGTTCCCTGTAATCTCGAGCAGGAAGGAGTTGTAGAAAGGAAAAATAGAACAATTGAAGAATGTATTCAAACTATGATATTTGATCAAGATCTACCAAATTTTTTGTGGGGAGAAGCAACCATGACAACAATATATATACAAAATTGAATTCCTCATAGAATCCTTGACAATACGACATCGAAAGAAGCATTCACAAGGAAGAAGCGATGTGTGGACCATCTCCGAATCTTTGGGTGTCCCGCATACATCCATGTTCCAAAAGACAAGCGAAAGAAATTAGATACTACAAGCATAAAAGGGATCTTAATTGGCTACAGTCTTTCTTCTCAAGCATATAGAATCTACATCAAGGGAGGAAGACAAATTGAAGTGAGCAGGTATGTTATATTCGATGAAAATCATGCCTACAAAAGATCCAAGGATATTCAAATCGATTCCGATGACGAAGATATACCACTATTTGAAGAAGAAGAACATCATGATAAGACTACTACAAACCAAGAAGAAGGAGGACCAAGTGAGCCTATTCAACCTGTAATTATTTCCAAAACACGAAAGAGGCCAAATTGGATAAAAGCTACACTTGAAGATGCCGAAGGACATGGAGCTACCAAAGGAACTTTTAGAGAAAGCAAAAGACCAAAGAGATATTTAGGATATGCAACATATATGACAAAATTGATAGAAGCTGAACCAACTACATTTGAAGACGCTGCTCATCCAGAAGAATGGAAGAAGGCAATGCACGAAGAATATCAATCCATTATGAAGAATGGGGTTTGGGAAATCGTTCCTAGACCTAGTGATAAATTGGTTGTCACCTCAAAATGGATCTTCAACCCCATCTTCAAGAAAAGCAGGTAGTTGCAGCTTCAACAGAGGTGGAAGAGTTCACTTCCAGGTTTGACACAAAGTTTGCCTTAGTGGTGAGTCTAGCCACTCATGTCACACCTTTTGATGTGTGGTTTGTAGATAGTGGAGCATCTTGCCATATGACTAGAGTGAGAGAGCACTTCACAAGTCTCACAAAGGATGATATTGACTTGGAGATTATGCTTGGGGATAACTCCAAGGTCAGAGCAAAAGTTGCGGGGACAATATCATTTCAGAGGGATTCATTACCTCCTTTGCAAGTGACATATGTTCTTTGTTCCAGGACTGAAGAAGAACTTGATTTCAATCTCTAGTATTGAGGACAGGTGGTATGAGGTGGTGTTTTGAGGAGGACAGGTGATGATACATCCTAGAGGATTGCTAGAGTTATTGGAGTCCGTAGTGGGAGAATCTATAGGTTTATGTTTCAACCTACTAGAGCCTTGGTGGTGCAGACCAGCAACAATGAGTTGTGCAAGATTTGGCACAAGAGAATGGCCCACTTACACCATGAAGCATTTTGGATGGTGAGGGAGATGTTTACATGTTTAGCTGAGTTTAGCACTTAGCATCCTGATGTGTGCAGGGATGGAACACACAGGCTCAGTACTAAACAAAGATACATATATATTTTTATTTAATGAATGAAGGATGATTACAATGAATGAGGGCGCAGGCTTAAATATAGCCCAAGAGCCATTACATGAGGGGGCAAGATCTTTGATCGTGTCCCTTAGTCTAAAAATGGAGTTAATTAAGTTAGTAGGATAAATTTATTCATAACATTGCCGCCTTCTCAAAAGAATGCTTTGTCCTCAAAGCATATGTAACGATGGGTGCTGTTGACGAAATGCTTTAGTATCCCAAGAAGCTTCTTCTTTTGATAGGTTCTTCCACTTGATAAGGTATTCTTTAATTACTCGAGATCATAACTTCCTTTCCCTAGTGGTAACAATTCCTTTTGGTTTGAAGATGAACTTGCCATAGGAATTGTTGTCTGTGCTGATTGGTGTTTGCCCAATGCTTTTTTAAGACAAGATACATGGAAAACATTGTGAACTTGACTATTATCCGGAAGGCTTAAGCTGTATGCTACTTGACTGATGTTTTTGTTAATTTGATATGGTCCATAAAACTTTGGCGCTAATTTTGTTTTTTTCCTTTTTGCTTTAGGGATAATTGCTTGTAAGGTTGAAGTTTAACAAATACCCATTCTCCAACTTCAAATTCTCTCTCGGTTCTGTGTTGGTTGGCTAGTTGCTTTTTGCAATACTTATATTTTTTTTAATGTTGAAAGACTTTTTGGGTTTCTTCTAACTGCTCTTTAACGGTTGGAACTTTTGTCTTGGAAATGGCCAGGTCCTTCCATTTAGGAGGTTCATATCCA
Source organism: Pinus taeda (assembly GCA_000404065.3). Lineage (NCBI taxonomy): Eukaryota > Viridiplantae > Streptophyta > Pinopsida > Pinales > Pinaceae > Pinus > Pinus taeda. Next base: position 141,669 of record APFE031710973.1, read on the forward strand.
TACAAAGCTTGAAATGGGGTCATTTTTGCAGAAGTGTGATATGTTGGATTGTACCACCACTCAGCGAGGTGTAACCACCGAGCCCACTTGTTTTGCTTGTCTGTTGTATAACAATGAAGGTAAGCTTCTAAGAATTTAATGTTGGTCTCAGTTTGTTCGTGTGTTTGAGGATGATACGCTAAACTCATGTTGAGGTACGTCCCAACATGTTTGAAGAGTTCCTTCCAGAGATTTCCTCTAAATTTGGCATCTCTATCAGTGACAATGACTTTGGGAAAACCATGTAATTTGTAGACATTTTTACAAAATATCTCAGCGATCTCTTTTGTTGAATTTGATTTCTTCATCCCTATGAAGTGTGCATATTTTGTGAGTGTATCGGTTACTACGAGAATTTTGTCCTTTTTGTCTGACATGGGTAATCCCTCAATAAAATCTATTGATACTTCTTCCCACTTTTGATTAGGAATATTCAAGGGATGGAGTAGGCCAGGGGTCTTAACATTTTCACTTTTATTCCTTTGGCATTGATCACATTTTGCTACATATTTTTGAATGTCATTTTTCCAGAAAAAACACTGACATGCGTTATAGTAGGTTTTAAAAAACCCTACATGCCTGACTGACAGTGAGTCATGGAACTCTTTGAGAACTTTGGTTTTAAATTTAGAATTTGGACTTAGGTAAATTCTCCCCTTGTACCTCAGAATATCATTTTTCCCTTCAAATCTTGAATTTTGAGGAGGTTTATTGATTCTAACACTTGTTTCTGGATCTTTTGCATACTCACTTCGAATTTCATTAAGCCATTTTGGGATAGCAGCTAAAATTGTCAGTGATGATGATTCCTCGTCTTTTCTAGACAAAATCAGCGACTACGTTGAAAGTGACAATTTTATTGATCCACTTTTGTTGTTATGTAGATATCGTTTTCTGCCGGAGGAGGTGTTGAAAACGATTATGGTCTGTTTGTATTAAGAACTTACTTCCCAAGAGACATTGTCTCCACTTGGCTAATGCGTGCATAATGGCAAGCATTTCCTTGTTATATGTAGACTTGAGACATTCTTTCTTATTGAGTTTCTTGCGTTCAAACGCGATTGGGTGACCATCTTGCATTAATATTGCTCCTATGCCAAATCCTGAAGTGTCACATTCAATTAAAAACGACTTTGAAAAGTCTAGAGTCGCCAATACAGGTGCATTAGACATAATTCCCTTCAAGCCTTTAAAACATTTTTCTGCTTCATCATCCCATCGAAATGAGTTTTTCTTTAGGTTGTTGAAGGGTGCGATTACATGGGCATGGTTTTTAATAAAGCTTCGATAGTACCCAGTGAACCCTAAGAATCCTTTTAACTTGGAGATGCTAACTGGTTCGGGCCATTCTTTTATAGCTTTGATCTTATTAGGATCTACTTTTACTCCTTCCTTGGATATTATGTGTTCAAGGTACTCTACTTCTTCTTTTCTGAAGGTGCACTTGGACATCTTTTCATAAAACTAATGTTCTTCTAATATGGTGAGAACTTGCTCCAGATGTTGTAGATGCTCTTTCCATGTTTTACTATAGATTAAAATATCGTCAAAGAACACTAACACAAACTTCCTTAGGTACGGACGAAATACCTCATTCATGGTGGCTTGGAAAGTTGTCAGGGCATTAGTTAATCCGAAGGGCATTACCTTAAATTCATAATGACCTTCATGTGTTCGAAAAGCAGTTTTCGCTACGTCTTCTAGCCTTATTCTAATCTGGTAGTATCTCGATCTCAAGTCCAATTTTGAAAAATATTGGGATCCAAGAAGTTCATGTAGCATTTTATCTAGAAAGGGAATCAGAAACTTATTCTTAATTGTTACCTTGTTCAGTCCTCGATAATCTACACATAGTCTAAAGGATCCATCCTTCTTTCGGACTAAAACCACTGGAGCAGCGTAAGGGCTTCTAAATTTTGAGATGATTCCACACTTCAAAAGATCTTGGACTAATCTTCCGATTTCAATTTTTTGATGATATGAATACCTATACGGCTTGATATTGACAGGGTTTGACCTTGATTTGACTTCGCTCAATTTGTTTTTTAGGCTACATCTTCATAGGAATATCTTGGAACACCTTTTTGTGTTTTTGAATCAATATTTGAACTTCAGGTGGTTTTTCGCTCACTAATCTTGAAGCCAACATCTCCATCTGATGACACTGCACTACATATGTTGGTGCTCCTTTCCAGATTAGCTTCATCATCTGGGATGACGATACAATTTGATTTTGAGGAGGTTGGAACCCAAATAACTTGTATTTCTGCCCCTCCCATTTGAATTTTATAAATTGCTTTTGATGTTTGGCAGAGTAAGTGCCTAGGGTTTGTAGCCATTTGATACCTAGGACGACATCTGCTCCTAATGGTACAGTGTAGAACGAAGATTTTAGATTATAGTCTCGAATCTGTAATTTGACTTTATGGCATTACCCTACTTTTTCAATTTTCTTATTGTCAGGTAGCATAACTTTCATGTTGGGCATGGGAAACGTGAAGATGTTGAGCCTGTTCGCCATAGTTGAGTCCTAAAAGTTGTGGGTGCTACTAGTATCTATCAGAACCATTACGTTGCTGTTTTTGATGTCCTTTTAACTTTAATGTCTGGGGCCGTGATATCCCTGTCATGGTTGATATTGACACTTGCAGAATATTTTTGTTATCATATTCTGGAGAATATTATGGAGAATCTTCAATTTTGTCTATGTCTAATTCTTCATTGTCTGAATCATTGGTTGCTCCACTTGTATATAGGTTCTTGGTTTCTTTTCCCTTAGCACATCTATGTTTAAGGTCCCATTTTTCGCCACAACGTTTGCACTTACCTTCTTTCATTCTTTTTATTTCCAAATTAGTTTTTCCTCCTTCACGAAGATGTGGTGGAACATATTTTGTATCATCTGTGTTCGCAATTTGGGGAAATATTCGTCTCGAATATACTCTTTCAACTTTTGGCCATTGCATCTTTTCGTGCTTCTTTTCAACAACTTTTTGCTTTCTATCTTGCTTTTTCCATAGAAGTGATGTCATGAAGCTCAAGCTCAATTTGGAGATGGGCCTTAAGTCCTATGATGTATGATTGAATGAGACGAGTTTCTTTTAATCCAGGTACTCGTGTAGCTAGAGTTTCCCATTCTCTAGTGTATTTGTCCACATCTCCTTTTTATTGAAGTTTGGTGAGTGTTGAGAAGAAGTCTTCTTTCTTGACAGCTTGGAACCTCTTAAAGAATGCATTTTGGAATTTCTTCCAACTCATAGCACGTGTCATCTTTTTCCACCACATATACCAATTATATGCTTCGCCATCCATTTGCATGGATGCATGCTTACTCTTTTCATCATCGTTGTCAATACCATAAATCTTGAAATATTATTCTGCTTTATTGAACCATGCAACACTGCATTTCTCGTTACCATCAAATTTGGAGAGCTCAAGTTTTTCTCTTCGTTGATATGTAGCAATTGGTGGAGTGAAGAAAGGGTATTGATTCGAGAAATGCATATTTGAGTATTGATTCCAGAGCTGCATATTTTGAAAATTCGTGTTACTATTTTGTTGATTGGGCATGGAAGATTCCTTTGGAGACTTAGGGTTCTGATGTGAGTTTGATGAGTTTGACGTATCTGAAGAATTTGGATGTTGAGTAGATTCGTTATTCTTGGGTATTTGATCAGGGGTAATTTTAAACTTGTCACAAATACAGGTCAACATCGCCATTGCTTGATTATGAGCTATTGACGTTGAATAATGATTTCGATCCACCTTATTTGAAAGGATTGCATGATCCTTTTTAGATTTGTTATGATTCTTCTACTCAAGTTATTCTCTATTCTCTTTGTTGTGTCTTGAAGCTTCTTGATTTCATTAGAATGTCTTGTGACCTTATTCTCAAGATTTATCAAATTTTTATTAAAATCGTTCAACGTCATTGGTGATGACATCGATTAGGTATGTGGTGGTGTATATTTATCCTGCTAAACTTTGTTTCTTAACTTGACCCTATTTTTTTTAACTATTATATATATATATTTTTTTGTTTTAATATAATTTTTATTATTATTATATATTTATAATTTTAATTCAAATATATATAATTTAATTTAAATCTCTCTCTCTCTCTCTCTCTATATATATATATATATATATGACTTTATGATTTTATAACTTATGTATAACATAAAGTTAATATATATATCACATAAGAGTAACGTGGATAACAATGAATTATGAGCTGGTGGAATCGAATGGCGTGATGGTTTGTAAGTAAATGAATTGGTGGCTCGATGATGGAGCAAATATGTTGGGGCAGGGCCTGAACTGGGTGCGGACATGAAGAGAGAACGCAGTAAGTAAGATAATGATGTTAGACGATAGTGGATGGAGTACAGTGAGGAGTGGCGGTGGAATGGACACTTAGGGAGCGGCTTAGTTGTTAAGTTAATGACGGCTCAGGTAGGAATGAATGAATGGACAACGGGGAGAGCATGGGGACGATAGAGGAACAAAGGCGAGGACACAAAGTGATAGGGATACGGGGAACAAACGACAGGGATAAGCAGTGGAACGTGAGGAACAAAACAAGGATTTTAAGAATGCAGCGGTTAGACGCGTGAGTCGACGGGAATAATAGAGTGGATGCAATGAATAGATGAAGAGGCTGAACAACGAAAAGAAGAACTGTGACAGGGACATGACCGGTGCAGCGATTGACGTGACCGAGGATCGCTAAGCTCTGATGCCAGATGGAACACATAGGCTCAATAATAAACAAAGATACATATATATTTTTATTTAACGAATGAAGGATGATTACAATGAATGAGGGCTTAGGCTTAAATATTGCCCAAGAGCCATTACATGAGGGGGCTCTTTGATCGTGCCCCTTAGTCTAAAAATTGAGTTAATTAAGTTAATAGAATAATTTTATAGATAACTAGGGGGTGTGCTCTGGGAAAGTACACTATGATACCTGTCACGAGCAGTGACAACAGAGTTGCAAGTAACCTAGACTTTGTACACTGATGTTTGTGGTCCTATGTCTCATGTATCATTGAGTGGATGTGAGTAGTATGTGACCTTCATTGATGACCACTTCAGGAAGACCTGAATTTTATTTATGAAGACCAAGATTGACGTCTTGAAGAGGTTCTAAGAGTTTAAGGGTCTTATGGATAACCAGACGGGGAAGAAGACCAAGGTGTTGAGATCAGATAATGGGGGTGAGTATACCTCCAAGGAGATGAAGGGGTTTTGTAGGAGTGCAGGCATCAAGAGGGAGTATATAGTGCCTTATAACCCCCAACAAAATGGGGTGGCAAAGAGGAAGAACATGGCCATAGTGGGTGCAGCTAGAGCTATGTTGCACGATCAAAGATTATCTTTCTTTTTATGGGCCGAGGCATGTAACACTGCTGTGTATCTGCAGAACAAGATCCCACATAGAGTCTTGGGGAGTAAGACTCTCGAGGAGGTTTTTTTTGGGAAGAAGCCTGAGATTGGGCACATCAGGATCTTTGGGGGCCTTACATATTCACATGTCCCTAAGGAGAAGAGGATGACGCTGGAACCCATTACAGAGAAGGGTGTCTTTGTGGTTTACAATGAGACAAGCAAGGCCTACCATATATACTTTCTTGCGCAGAGGAAAGTTGTCTTGAGGCAAGATGTGAGATTTGAGGATAAGATGGCCTTAAGGAGGTCTTGGGAGGTTGATAGGGTAGATAAGTTGGGGGCCACGCCATAGGTATTACGATATTTGGGTGTTACATCAGGGTCAAGAGGATCACCTACTTCAGGGGTGACAGGTTCATAGAGTCCATTATCATCAGGCACAGGATCTTAGAGTTCAAGTTCACCACAGAATATAGGAGGGCCTTCCTCGTCAGTAGGAGAGGCTCCTTTTGAGGATTTTCCCATACCAGTTGAGGAGGGTACTATAGGGAAGTGGAAGCTAAGATGGCTTCGTGAGACCCTGAAGGAAGCTTAAGAGGCAGTGTGGAAACCCAAGTGGTCAGTGAGGGAGAGCAGACCACCAGAGAGGTTGGTTGGCTAGTCAGCAGATCTAGAGGGATGCCATGGTGGAGGAGTATGCCTCCATCATGAAGAATGATGCGTGGGAGGTAGTGTTGAGACCTGAGGGGAAGTCGATGGTGACTTCCAGGTGGCTCTACAAGATTAAACATGCTACATATGGCAGAATGTAGAAGTTCAAAGCCCGTTTTGTGGCATGAGGGTTCTCGCAGGTAGAGGGAGTTGACTATGAGGAGACCTTCGCACTAGTTTCTCGTTATACCTCTATTAGAGTAGTGACATCTATAGCGGCTGAGATGGGTTGGAGGATTCACTAGATGGATGTGAAGTCCGCCTTTCTCAATGGGATTATTTAGGAGGATGTGTACATTGAGCAACCACAGGGCTTTAAGGTGCATGGGAGGGAGTCTCATGTGTATAGGCTTAAGAAAGCCTGATATGGATTGAAGTAGGCACCGAGGCTATGGTTCGAGAGAATAGATGCCTACTTGCAACAAATGGGTTTCCAAAGATTGATGCAGATCCAAACATCTATTTCGTCATGGTTGGTGATGATCCACTCATTTTGGTTCTGTATGTGGATGACTTGTTTATTACAGGAGAAGACAAACTCATCCAACACTAAAGAGAGACCTTGCTTCAGAGTTTGACATGGCTAATCTAGGATTGATGCATTACTTTTTGGGGTTGGAGGTTTTGCATGAGGATGGGCATATCTTTGTGGGCTAGGGAAGGTATGCAGGGGATATCTCAAGGAGATTCTGTATGGAGGGTTACAGGCCTACGACTACTCCTATGATCACCAAATGGAAGAAACTACATGCTTCAGATTCCAAGTTGGTGAAGCACACCTTGTTGTTGAGAAATCTAGGGCATGAGTAGTTAAAAGATTTCCCTGCTTGATAATTGCTTGTGATATACTTTTACTTCTTATCTTGTGATCTTTTCTTCGGTATATTATTATTGTGTTCTTTTCATCAAGACAATTACCAATATGCACAATAAAAGACAAGTGACACAATATGTAGGATTGTCAGTCAGAGCCAAAACCCCTCACCTCTTGAGAGGAAAACACGATCAAAATTCTTCTTCTAGATCTTCAATTGACGAGTACCAAGACCATGACACAGACCCTTGACTCTAGTATCCTCCCAAGAACCTTGTCAATAACCTTGATGCTCTGCCTCTTCCCTTCCTCGAATTTCTTTGAACTGCTTTCCGTGGCTCCTTCTAGAGAAACTTAGTCTCTATTCTTCACATTGCTCTGTCTTGTCTTCCATTAAAGAATCTCGGTCTTTAGGCTTTCATTGATAGTCTCTAGAGAAAGTCGGTCTCTAGATCTCTATCTCAGTCACCCATAAGAATCCTTCTTTTGCTGCCCCAGAAGAAACCTCTTCTTCGCTTGCCCAAAAGAAACCTTTCCTCTTCATTGCCCTAGAAAAATCTTTCCTTCGCTTATTCTAGAAGGAACCCTACTTCACAATACCCAGAAGAATCTCCTTCGCTATACCTTCTTCGCACTTCTTTTGCTCGACTCTACTTCGTACTTCTTGATCAAATGCTTGTCGAGTTGCTTTTCCTAAGTAAGGCATATATAAACACCTCCACACATGTCCTTTAGGCCGACATGATCCCTAGAGGTTAGGCCGACTTCTTCCAACATGTTCTTTCATCGTTGTAGGTCGACTTGAAGAGGATAAGCGACAAGGTCTTGGAGGATACTTTACGTAGACAATATTGATGTTTTACAAAGTGTAACATGTTGAAGAAAGTATAACTAGGTTCGGTCTTCATAATGCCATGATCTTTGTAAACGATGTAATAAAAGGAAATAAATTATTTTTATGCCTTGCTACATGGGTTTCATCAGCAAGAAGTGTCACTAGGTGAAAGAATTCTTCTGATGTCTTTAGGATTTATTTATATGTCAAAGAGTCATGTCATGTGTATAGAAACTCTTCATGAGTTTATGTAAATGTATTCATGTCCTCAAAGTTGTGTAACAACCCACCAAGACCAAGGTCAATACTTCAAAAGAAGCCTACCGAAGTCTGCAAGCAAAACATCAAAGGAATCCTAATGTCGGCTCAAAAAATGAATTAAATGTATAAATGGAAGTTATGTCGGCTGGACATAAAGACATGTCAGTTCATAAGTTCAAGTCGGCTCAAATTAAGAGCACACACTACTATAAATACCCACGAAGGGTCATTGCAAATGACACAAGGAAAATTTCGTATGCCTCTGACATTTCGCATATAGGAGCATAGCTGCAGTAGGGTTTGACTACACCTCTTTTGGGGTTTAGGTGCAGTCATGATCTCGGATGTATGGAGCAGAAATAACTTCGGATGAGGACGCAATAGTGAGTCGAAGTCTGGGCTTAACACATTCTCGGCATATAACTAATCTTGATGATGACAATTTCAGCATCAAAGATAGTTTGACTTCGCATGACAAGGAGCACTCTTGGTAGACTTCGCATTGACTTAAGATCTGAGCTATATCTTATCTCGACAAACCTGAAGATGAATCTCGCTGGAAGATGGAGCAGAGATCTCCCTTATGACATACATGTGAATGAATCTGCCTCGTCATATATGTATCTGATATACATGTATTCTTCGCCTAGATGGAAAGTAGATATCGGTGGATCTACTTCATGAGCAATCAATGTAAACTTCAGAATCCTCGTTTCCCTTACTGTCATTGCCTAATAGAAATCACAGTGATCTTGAAGCTATTATTTCAGTCTTGGCATATAATCACGTTGAAGAGAATTTCAATGATCACTGTGTCTATTGCAATCTAAGTAGTGACAACCAAGTCAAGAGCTGCAGTAGTGAAACCATGATAGTTACAACCTTGTCATAAATAACTGTGATAATGATCATGATCTCATGATGTAATGCATCAACTCTAGTCGCTGCCATGATCTTGTTATGAAAGATCATAATCTTGATGAATGATGCAGAGATCACCTTGGCGACAATATCAGAGATCAGTCATGGAGCAAATATTAGAAGATCTCAGTGACAACTTCAATGGTGCAACAATCATGATTATCTCAGCAATGTTAAAGGAAGAGGATTGATTGATAGAAGTTTGAAAAGATGAAGACCCTTGACAACAGATTTCGTTGGGAGATGTGTCAACACGTATGTAGGATGTTGATGCCTACAAGAAGATGTCATTAATAGATGGCCATCACCAAAAGGTAACATGTGATTTGTTTTTGGTGTCTAATCTCTTGGAAAACACTGGGTATGTGTGCAGGGCAAAGGTAAGGAGAGTTGTGAAGGATGTCACAACTATGTACCTTGTAAATCACCATTGAAGAAAAGGGTGAAGATAGATGGCCTTATGAAGGAAGCCCGAGATGCAAAGCCAAGGAGGATACTTTCTGGGAAAGAAGGAATGACATGACAGAGGAAAGTGATGGATCGCTGAACCTTACACGTGAAGAAATTGATGACATCGAAGTCTTGAATCGTCAGTCAACTAAAAGACCCTATAAAGTACTGATGATAGAGTCCCTGGGTAAGAGGGAGATCTGGGAGGTTCCTATAAGTGAAAGGAACTCGAGCAAGTTTTTGAGTGAAGAGAAACTTGGAACTCATCTTTGATTAAAAGGGAGAGTTGACACGACATTCTTGTCTTCAGTTTGGAAGAAAGAATGGATGATTGTGTAATCATCTGGCATCTGACACTCTTTGAGGATGTGGTAGGGCATCCAAGACAAGAGTGGGCAAGAGGACCGATATTCTTGAGGGCTGGGAACCCAAGATGAGAATAGTCCTAGTAGGGCATACTCGGAGAACACTTGGGTGGTTATCACCTTAAGAGAGACAATGATGATGTGTGTCTATCAATCACTGGTCTCGCCAACATTGTGTGCTTTGATATATTTGAGAGATAGAGTTGTTAGTCAAGGCCTTGCTATATGGAAACAATGTTGGTTGAAATGATGCTATAACAGATGGATTGCAAATCTGATTCTTCTTATGAGAAATTCTTCAGATTGAGAATGACCAAGTACCAGTATGAATACCTCCCTAGTTGAGAGGGAGCTTTGAAGAAAGTATAACTAGGTTTGGTCTTCATAATGACATGATCTTTGTAAACGATGTAATAAAAGGAAATAAATTATTTTTATGCCTTGCTACGTGGGTTTCATGAGCAAGAAGTGTCACTAGGTGAAAGACTTCTTCTTGATGTCTTTATGATTTATTTATATGTCAAAGAGTCATGTCATGTATATAGAAACTCTTCATGAGTTTATGTAAATGTATTCATGTCCTCAAAGTTGTGTAACAACCCTCCAAGACCAAGATCAATACCTCAAAAGCAGCCTACCGAAGTTTGCAAGCAAAACATCAAAGGAATACTAATGTTGACTTGGCATAAATACATGTTGGTTCATAAGTTCAAGTTGGCTCAAATTAAGAGTACACACTAGTATAAATACCCATGAAGGGTCAACGCAAATGACACAAGGAAAATTTCGTAGGCCTCTGAAATTTCGCATATAGGAGCATAGCCGTAGTAGGGTTTGACTGCACCTCCTTTGGGGTTTAGGTGCAGTCATGATCTCGGATGTATGGAGTAGAAATAACTTCGGATGAGGATGCAACAGTGAGTTGAAGTCTGGGCTCAACACATTCTCGGCATATAGCTAATCTTCATGATGACAATCTCGACATCAAAGATAGATTGATCTTGCATGACAAGGAGCAGTTTTGGCAGATTTCGCATTGACTTAAGATCTGGGCTATATCTTATATCGGCATACCTGAAGATGAATCTCACGTGGAAGATGGACCAGAGCTCTCCCTTACAACATGCATGTGAATGATTCTGCCTCGTCATATATATTTCTGATATACATGTATTCTTCGCCTAGATGGAAAGTAGATCTCGGTGGATCTACCTAATGAGCAATCAATGTAACTTTCAGAATCCTTGTTGCCCTTACTATCACGGCCTAATAGAAATCATAGTGATCCTGAAAGTATTATTTCAGTCTCGGCATATAATCACGTTGAAGAGAATTTCAGTGATGGCTATGTCTACTGTAATTTGTTCTTTTGAATTATCTTTTCTTTTTATCAATACTAATGCCAAGCAACAAATACAAGAGAACACAAGATGTAGGCACACTGCCAGGGAAAAACCCCACTCTAGGGGAAAACCCAGTCAAAATTCTTCCTTTAGTAGAATCAAGATGAGACGACCAAGACCCTTACAACTTAAACTCGAAACTACCTCCATCAATTCATCTTCCTTTCACTGTGTTTGCATACCAAGATCCATGTCACTGAGTTTGCATCGAATGCTTGCCATTGAGTTTGTATCGAATGCTTGCCGTTGCGTTTGCACCGAGACATCATCACTGCAATGCCACCGAGACTAAGGTCTTACCACTGAAATAGTATTAAGAGTCGAGACCTCATCATAGTTATAACACCGATACTTCATTTTCTGTGGTGGCACCTAGACCTTCTTACAATTATGACACCGAAACCATCTCACTGTAATTGCACCGAGACAAAGATTGCATTGAGATTGTGTTAGGCATCAAGATCTTCATTGTTGTGACACCGAAACTATGTTGTAGTAGCACCGAAATCCGCATTAACTTACTGTGCTATTCGAACTTCAATTTTAGAGATAATCCGAGCTTCCTGTAATGATACGAAAGCTACCTTACTATAATTGCACCGAGAGCACTCCTGTAATACCTGAACTTGTTCTTTTGTTATAGCATCGAAAACTACCTCTCTGAAATTCGAACTTTTGTGTTTCTGAGATCATTGAAAAATGTCTCTGAGATTAGCGAAATTTATCTCTAAATTGCGAGCTCTGTTTTTGTGATTTTATGCGAAGTCTAGGCTTGTATATATAGTTTTTGTCCATCATAAATGAACCGTCATGTGTTCATGAAGCGACGTGTCTTTATTAAGGCCGACTTGAGTTCATTTGATTATAATTCCTTTGAGGCCAACTTGAATACTTGGATGAAGAGGTTGACTTGATGGAGGAGTCTTTGACCAAACAATAAATTTTCTTTGACTTAAATAAATAATCCTAAAGCCTACAATGGAGGCTTGACCTATAAGTTTATAACAAATGACCCAAGCATGAAAACCATGCTTTAATAAGTCAATTAAAATAATAATAAAATTCTTTTTGTCTTCTTTTGACAAATAGATTACATTTTGACTTCAAGTACAATTATGAAGACCAAGCCTAGTTATATTCTTCAACACTCCCTCTTAACTAGGGAGGTATTCATATTTACATATAACCAAAGAGGTGCATGGAAGACCTCAAAACACATCATCTACAAAGAAGTTTAAGCACTGTAATGCCATGGACTAGGTTTCAGACCATGACAGTCTTTCCATTGGTCTCTCAACAATTTAGGCACCACAATGCCACAGACTAGATTTTTGACCAGGGAAATCTATCCGAGCGGGACCAAGATGGACTCAAGCTTTTAGCCTCACTAGGTACCATCAACCCAAAGATCCAGGTGTGTGTCAGAGCTCAATGACCAACGCCACCCTTCCAACTACATGACCTAGACATCAACACAAAGCGTCGGCCAGATGTCCTCCCAGGCAATGCTTCACTCAGAAGGCCTCTACACCCCTTGATTTGACAAATCAAGGACAACAAATCTCTCCTGATCAAACTTATCGGCTACTAGCATGTTATCAAAACCTTCGAGAGATTAACCTGTACAACACAACCCCAATCAATAATATACTTTCATAGGTATATCATCAAATACAAACCTTTGGGGTCTTTCAGGGAACTCATATTGCTCCTCAACACAGTAGGACTATCAATTGAATCTTTGACAGAAGATTCCTTAATCATATACCTACTTCACATGCAACAATATATCCTCCAAAATTCATTCTCCAATCACAGCTATGCTCTCCCTCTCAACTAGGGAGATTTCCTCTATCCAGGCTCCCTCTTAACCCAGGGAGATTTCTTCTGTTCCGGCTCCCTCTTAACCAAGGGAGATCAACTTCTTCTTTTCATCATCGGAGAATCTTTCGTGGCCTCCAACCATTTCATCAGAGTTATTACTATCACTATTCACATCATGCTTATCACTTCAACTTTATTTTAGGAACATCTTCACCATCTTGAAGATTGTGTACTCGTACAACTTAAATAGCAAATACAACCAAATCTATAGAAGCATGAAGTTAGTCATCACGAAAGCATTAGACTTTACAAACATAATCAACAAGAGACTATACTTCAATACTTCAACTTCTTGCCCAAGTTTTGTTACAAGCCTTAAATCACATCCACAACTCATCAAGATATCAAAATCATTATATCTAGGGTTTCAATATTCTTTCAATGACATGACAAGTTCTTTCATTTAGAAAACCCTAGAAACAAATCATATCAATGAATCTAACAACTTTCAAAATTCATGGGTTAGACTACCTACTAGGATTTCATGTAAACCTAGATTTTATACATGAGCTTCAACAATCAAAACGATCACAGCTTAATCAGCAACATAACTTGCTTCTACTAGGTTTTGATGTACACCCTAGATTTCTCATTTTCACAATCTCAACAATCATATATAGATTCATAGATTGCAGATTGTCATATCACACATACTAGAGAATTTAACTACTACTAGGTTTAGTTGCAAAAACCCTAGATTTACCAAACAACATCATCCTAGAACATCAAACTTTGATTAGGGCTTGTTTCCAAACCCTAGGACTCATATCTAGGAATTCATCACCATGCATAAACTCATCCTGTGTCAGGCAATATTAATACATTAGACATATATCGACCTAGACCAAGCTAGGGTTTCGACCAAATGGACACATACGTAGGGTTTCATTTCAGACAACACCTTTTCAGCCCTAACAGGTTCGGATTTTCATGATCATACCAAAATCCCAAACATGACATCATCAACAAAAACTTCAAATAGCATTTCTCAATAACCCTAAGTAGTTTTAGGGTTTCAAACATTATCAATAACATGCCTTTAGGTTAGGGTTTTCGAGAGAACTTGTTGGGGTTCTATAAAAAAAATTAAGGATGTAAGGAGGGTAGATTTATCAAGTGAGGAATCAACCAAAACAAGAATCATTATGATTCAATGCAACTGGACATAACGATGTTAGTAATGTAATGCAAACTTCAAAAATAAGATGATCATACTTTTAAGAGAATCTTGTAAGGTGTATAGTTTAAGACAATACCTGGAGATGTTCCTTGGCAAACCTGGTAAGGATTCCTTGAAGTGTTCTTTTTGTATTAAGCCATCATCTTTTATACCTGTAGTACATACTTACAAGCACAACATGTGATACCAAGGACATAATTTAATTTCTCAGGTTAGATCTTCTACATAGTCATGGAGGATGGAATTCTATGATAAGCTGTTCATTCTTTCAATCATCAGTAGGACTTTTTACTTGACATCTTAGATTATTTGTAAACTCTAAAAAACAAGTATTAAGTTTCTAATATGAGGTTTTTCGTATGATATCTAGGGAGTACTATCTTTATCCTAGTCTAGCTATAAACAAGGATCATATGAACCATTTAAGATTATAGAAATTTAAACACTTATGAACATATGTACCTTGTGAATTACATACCTCTGATTTCATTAGATTTGTTGCAAGTGCATCTTAATACTTACTTGATTTCCTTAGGCTGGCACCTTGGATTCAGACTATCAATTTCAGATCCTCAAAGCATGAATCTCCATTGGACAAACTTCAGATTCTTTTCATAGTCTTCAAATGTTTAGATCTCAGATTAAACTCATAATAGAGCTCAGAATTTTAGACCAGACTTTATATATGTAATTTAGACTTCAAACTGTTCTTTGTAGCAAGTCCTTGCTTCTTTGCTCTACCAGCAATATGATGCTCTTGACATATTTTAATATCATGCTATAGTTCTTGAGGCAACCTTCTTATATTACTGTTTGTGATCGAACTATAGATGTTCAATCTCTTCTCTGAACATATCCTCATTCTGGAGATGACCCGAACTGCTTTAGTATGCTCACTGTAATCTTAGTTCCATTAGTTTCATTATTCCAGAATTGCCCTTCTTTAAACTGCCTTTGACCATGACCATAGCTCTGATACCATGTTGAGAAATCCAAAGAGTGGCAGTTAAACGATTTCTTTTATTATGACATTATCTTGTGGTGTTTTTCATTATTATTATTATTTTTTTTGAATTATCTTTTCTTATCATAAAGACTAATGCAAGACTAATGCCAAGCAATATATACAAGAGAACACGAGATGTAGGCATGCTGCCAGCGAAAAACCCCACTCAAGGGGAAAACCCAGTCAAAATTCTTCCTTTAGTAGATTCAAGATGAGACGACCGAGACCCTTACAACTTAGACTTGAAACTACCTCCATCAAATCATCCTTCTTTCACTGTGTTTGCATACCAAGATTCATGTCACTGAATTCTTGTTACTGAGTTTGCACTGAGACATCATCACTGCAATGCCACCGAGACTGAGATATTACCACTGCAATAGTATTGAGACCTCATCATTGTTATAATACCGAGACTTCATTTTCTGTGGTGGGCCTGGTGGCACCTAGACCTTCTTATTGTGATGACACTGAAACCTTCTCACTGTAATTGCACCGAGACAGAGATTGCTTTGAGACTGTTAGGCACTGAGACCTTCACTGCTGTCACGCTGTGACACCGAAACTGTGTTATAGTAGCACTGAAATGAAAATCTGCATTACCTTACTGTGATATCCAAAATTCAATTTCAGAGATAATCCGAGCTTCCTGTAATGATACCGAAGCTGCCCTACTGTAATTGAACCGAGAGCACACTTGTAATATCCGAACTTGTTCTTCTGTTATAGCACTGAAAACTACCTCTCTGAAATCTGAAATTCTGTGTTTCTGAGATCACTGAAAAACATCTCTGAATTGCGAGCTCTGTTTCTATGATATTATGCAAAGTCTAGGCTTGTATATATAGTTGTTTGTCCATCATAAATGAGCTGACATGTGTTCATGAAGCGATGTGTCTTTATTAAGGCCGAGTTGAGTTCATTTGATTATAATTTCTTTGAGGCCGACTTGAACACTTGGATGAAGAGGCTGACTTGATGGAGTAGTCTTTGACCAAACAATAAATTGACTTTGACTTAAATAAATAATCCTAAAGCCTACAATGGAGGCTTGACCTATAACAATTGACCCAAGCATGAAAACCACGCTTTAACAAGTCAATTAAAATAATAATAAAATTCTTTCTGCTTTCTTTTTACAAATATATTACATTTTGACTTCAAGTACAATTATGAAGACTGAACCTAGTTACATTCTTCAACACAAAGCACAATGGACTATGGTTTGGACTATGTCAAGGGTGATGGAGATAGATTGATGGGTTGCACTGACTCAGATTGGGATGGCAGTGCTAGTGACAGGAAGAGTACTTCTGGGCTCGTTGGGCTCAGTAGTTGTGTCATGGTTCAGCAGGAAACAAAGTTCAGTGGCACTGAGCAACACAAAGGCAGAGTATATGGCAGCTTGTCAGGCTGGTTGCGAGGCACTTTGGCTTCACAAGATGCTCATGGGTTATTGGTCAGAGGTTGAGACCAACTACGATATACTGTGATAATCAGAGTTGTATCAAACTCTTTGAGAATCCAGTGTTTCACGATTAGGCAAAGCATATTGAGATTAGGTACCACTTCATGAGAGACTTGGTTCAGAGGGGAGCTTTGAAGCTTGAGTATATATCCATTGATGAACAAATAAGAGATATTCTCACCAAGTCATTGCCAAGGGGCAAGCATGTGTATTTCAGAGACAGGATGAGAGTGCTGAGAAACACCTTCTTTGGTAAGCGTAAGTGTTGAAAATAAGGGTGCCAAGGAGGTGTTTTCTAGTGCATTTATCCTTTTGGCCTAGGAAGGCACATTAATGACTTTTTGTCTAGTGACATTACGAGTTTTATTAATGTCATGGAGCAAAGTTATTTTTGTGGGTTATGTACCAGGTACCTTAATATATTAACGTCAATTATGTTATAAAATGGCTTTATGAGAAAAGTATGAAGTACACCTAATATTAAAGTGACCTTTATGTTTTAAAAGTGACTCTATGATAAAAAAAAATGCAGATAGTACAAAACATTAAAAAGTAACTAGGAGACTCATTGATTGAGGGGGATCCCAGACAACATGAGAGTAGTGTCAAGTGAGGGGATGATCTCCACCCTTGGTCTAATTTGCTGAGATTTGATCTCAGCCATTAGATCTCAAGGGTTAGCGTTCACTTCTTTTGAGAAGACAAAAAGGGAAAAATGAAGGAGGCTATTATTATTCTCACGAGCATTTGAGAAGAGCTGATGAAGAGCTTGAGGGGAGGTGTGTTTGCAGAGCTGAGGAAGAGTACTCATAGCAAAGGAGTTACCATTAGACCTGCATTTCCTAGCAGAGAGGGAGATCTTCAAACTTGAGTTCGTGTGACTGCCCTAGTGAAAATTTCGGGGCAGGATTCTAGGAGGAACAGGTCTGAGATTTAAGGAGACCGAGGCCCGATATTATAGGAGACCACCAGCCCAAGTTTTCAGGCCGAATCTGCAACAAAATACTCAGTCTTTGGCTCAGATTGATTTACTAGAGGTTTGCTGCCTGTGGTACACTTGCTATAGGATTTGAGACTGCCAGACAACGTGTATTTTTATGGAGCAGTTCTAGTAAAGAATTAGCACAGGTTTTAAGGTAGCAGATCTCACAATTTATGTGACTGTTTGAGAGGCTAATCCAAGAAGAAGTCTGACAGAGGTACCAAGTAGAGGTTGGACAAAGGCAAGGATTTCAAGGACAATTGCACAAATTCCTAGAAGGCTGAGCTCTAATTTCAAGGGAGATAAGTACTTGAAGTTTATTTTGCTGTGTTAAATATATCTCTGAGATTAGCAAATTAATTTCTCCTTTTGATTGGTTTTCGCCTTGTGGGTTTTTCTAGGGTCACTAGACTAAAATCAATGTGTATAAATTTCTGTGTGAGTGAGCTTGTTTTATTGTTCATTTCAGCTGAAAAGAAAGTGTAGAGGTAGCTTATAAAAATGTTCCAAGTGAATTTATATTAAATGTTTTATATCACCTAACTATTTGGGGTGAGACTCGAGAGCATTAAACATATATACAAAAACCTTGAAATTGGGAGGGCTACCAGCATTCAAAATTTTCTACAATCCTTTCTTTTGCCATCTATCATTTGGCCTGGATGGAAATCTATTTGCTTACGATCTTTACATGGCAATTAGTCTGTTTTGCATAGCATTCATTTCTTTTGCATGGTTGATTTGCCTGGCGTTTATCAACTGGGCTTGGCTGAGCTCCATGTTCTTTATAATTTGTGCTAACTCTTTGATGTGGTCATGATCTACCTGTTTAGCTTCAACTTTTCCTTTTAAAGTGTTTCTTCTTATAAATCCATGAATATCTGACTTTCTTGAAGCTCACCTATACTTTTCTATCTTTTCAGCCATACTTTGAGCCTCCCTTAAATTGGTAGGTTCCTTTCCCCACAACTCATATGGGATATCAGTGTTAGATGCATCAACATAAGATATAAGAATGGCCTTTTTTGGGTTTTAATATCTTGAGGTAGACTTTTGACTATATATTTAAACCTCTTGTTGAATTCTTCCATAGCCTCATTCTTGTTCTTCTTGATTTCATTTAGAGCAACCCAAAGGTGGCGATCTTCCTTCTTATGGGCCCACTTAGGGTTGAAGGCAGTTATAATCTGTGCAAGGTCCGTAAAGTTGTTATCAATCTGCTTTAGGAACCAATCGAATGCACATCTTATTCTAAGGACAAAACAAACAACTTCATTTTCATGTTTTCATGGTTATGGGTTCTACACCACTTGCTTACACAAAGTTTGAAATTCTTAGGTGGGTCTTCGCATTTATCGCATTGTTACCCTGAAAAGAGGGCAACTTTTCTGTGGCATTTTCAAGCAATGCATGAGGGTATCGCTGGATGTTAGCAAAATGAATAGTTCTATACAAATCATCCGTATCTTGAACTTCTTAACTATTGTTTGCTTCAAAAAGGAAATGGAGATAAAAAATTGCTCCTTGTCCAATATTAGCAAGAAGTCTACTAGAAGAGAGCTTGCTTAACCTCCTTCTACAAACCCTTTTAGGTTCAAGAATGGGGTCAAGCAAAAAGTTGGATTTCTCCTAGTAGAATACCTTGCAATGTTTTGAGAGAGTGGAGTCACCACTTGGACACAAACCAATTTCTAATAACCAACTATTTATAAAACAAAGTAAAAATAAGTCAAGAAACAATAAGTCATATTCTGGGTTTAAAAAGATTTATCCCTAACAACGACGCCAAAAGATGTTGCTGCGTGAATCCACATCTAGGATTATCTTGGAGAAAATATTTGATTCCACTTCGTTTGGCATTGGGGGCAAGTTTCGAGTCTAGTTGCTGTAACTCAAACCTCAACTCCTTCGTCTAGGCTAACTCCTAGCGAAGCCAAACAAGGTGGACCCTACAAAAATAACTAAGACTTAAAATACCTATGCCAGACTAGCTAACTTCTACGAGTTAATTATAATGATCAAAGATACATCCAAATTAAATTAATATGTAAATTGCAACAAATGCTTTCAAAACATCAATTTCATGAGCATAATAACAATAACCATCTACAAGTAAAGATATTGGAATAATGGACCAGATGGAGCAAAGTAGACCAATGCCTCGTATAAAGTACTTGCAAAAGTAAACATTCCAAGTGAAGAAGATGACTTTGAAAGTAAAGCTTGGAAATAAATTCTCAAAAGGTGAATGCCCACTTGTAAATGTTTGGAAAGTAAATGTGGCAATAAAGGATAGACAAGTACAAGAATGCTCAATATGAAGTACTCGGAAATGTAAATACTTGAAAGGAAGAGCACTTGGAAGAATATGTTTTGTTAAACAAAATGTATGTACTTGATATAATGACAATCACCCAAAATAGATAAACTTTGTAAAATAAGAGGCCAAATGAGATAAGAATCCAAGTATCGATGCTACAAGATAAATGTATTCTTGGTTTATTTTAAACTGTTAATTGCAAGATTGAACAAGTTTAAATTCAACTCTTTCCCCAGACCTTATTCTAGCCGGGGCCCTTATCCCAAAATAAGAAGTTTTAGAGGGAAGAGGGTCCCTAAGTTACTACTTCAACCAACAAAGCTGAAGGTAACTTAATGATTGCAAAAACAAATCTAGTTGTAGAATGATTAGATATAATTTAGAGAATTCCTTGAAATGAAAAAGCAAAATGGAATCCCCGATTGGGGTGCGTATGAGACCCTTGACGCAATCAATGTGTTTAATGGGAGGTGCCTCGAAAGAGCAACCCACCACCCTTCACATGCGTGGCATGGCTGGCGGGGTTGCTTCAGGTAGATGGGAGATTAATAAGAATGCAGGTGGTGGCAGGAGGTGAGATCAATCTTGGTGTGAGGCGTTGGTAGCAGTGTTTTAAAAGCCGACCGGCTCGGAACCGACTCGGCCGAGTTGGTCCGAGCTGATAAAAAAATTTGCGACTCGGCCGTCGAACCAGTTCGGTCGGCCGAGTCCGTATCAACTCGACCGGGTCACTTCATGCGGCCAATAAACCCCAAAAACACAATTTTTTTTTGTATGTTTTTTTTCTGAGTGTGGGGGACTCCAAATGGTTTTATTAATTGGTTTTTTGGTCTTTGGGGTCCATTCCCCTCTCCTAGTATTGATATGCTATTCGAATTTCATGGTAATGTTAAATTCTTAAAGTAAAAGTGACATTCTCCTTAATCTTCATTTCATCCTTTTACTTAAATTTTTAACATTACCATGAAATGACTCAGGATGTTTGAGAGTGGTTCCGACCTCATTGAATTTCATATGGAGAAAGTGGAATTTTAAATTTCAATCAAAATCTAGCATACTTATCAGTTTTTCAGGATTTCAGGATTGGGGGATTGCAATGTTTCCATTGAATTTTGCCATGTATTAGGGTATGGAACTCGTATTTAATCAAGAGCACCAATCCCTATATGTACCTTGATGTTAGTGACATTGGTTGTCGAACTCCTCCGGGATTCGCTCCCAAACTGGGAGCTTCTGAAAATGTCGCTCCCGCTCTCGTTTTTGCTCTCGCTCCCCACTTTCGCTCCCGCTCCCAAGTAACACTGAGCCAGATAATGTTGGCAACTCTAGCAGTAACCAGTAGTACTGGTCACAAACTTTTGTTGTAGAGGCCATTTATAGCCTCCTTGGTTATGTGTTTTTGTTTTGATCTCTATATCATCATCGTGTATGTATTGGACAGTGCACTAGGTGCCTTTTTGATACAATGGATATATTCATGAGCCTACTTTGATCAAATGTTGTCTTCTATCTATATTTTAATGTTGTGCGTTTGGAAACATGAATGAAAATTTTAAAAATTATGTGGTTTTATAAAAAAATAAATATTTAATGTATTTTTTACAATGACTGAGTCATTGAAATCGAGCCGGCCGAGTCGATACTGAGTCAGCGTTTTAAAACATTGGTTGAGAGAGTGCATGAAGAGGTCAAAAGCTTTGATTTTGAACAGAGATTGTAGCTGTGGACAAAGGAAGGACCAGGTGTGAGGTCAACCAGGCATAGCGTTGGTAAATTGGTATGTTGTTTACTCCCTTTCCCTTTTCGCCATGTTGAATTTCTGCTGGAATTATGATTTGGGTTGGTCAGGTGTAATTCTGTGGGGTTTTGAGAGTCTAGGTCTTGCAAAGTCTGTGCTTGCATCGGGTCGTGGGGTATATATTTGGAATTGGCTTGGAGGCGTCACTATTTCAAAGCAGTTCGATATATGGCTGATCCGTTGGGGGATTTTCTTAGCGTGGTATAAGAAAGGCAGAGGGTTGCAAGGAGAGGACAGGGTGGGTTTGTAGGGCTGGGGAATAAAACGCATGCGACGCGCCTGACATTTGTCCGAATGGTCTTGGGGAACTACTTATGCTAAGGGGTATGGGTGAATTCTTGTGACCGTAAATCTTGGCTCGCTTGTGAAAACTGCGGTCGTGGCTCCGCATTTGAGAGGGGTTGACCCGACAGGTAATTGGGCAAATGTAGCAAAGCTTGTGAACGATTGGTGCTGGAAACCTGAGGGGACTTGGGACGAGGGGGAGCAAGGCAACTGGGTGTGTGGGGATTTTGCTGTGGCTATAACTTCCTGGCAGCCTAGGGAGGGCAATCCTTCGAGTCGCACCCACGAGAGGCGGACTGTATGGAGCTAGGTTTCTGGAAATCATAATTCTCATTACGAGTTGGAACCCTTGTTTGCTTCTAGAAAACATGTTAAACTCTGTTCTGAATGCCGGAAGGCTGGAAATTTTTTTTCCTGGTTTTACGGGTGCTTGTTGGTCTCTGTACAGGTCAATAGGTTGGCAATAGTTTTGGCTACTCGGAATGCTGGGGACTCATATCACCCGCGAGCACCCACCGCCATAGAACATCACGAACGAAGTTGAACAAAATGGTCCGTGCAACAACCCAAACTAGCAACCCAACCATGCGTGGTCGCAGCCGAAAAAGTAAGGGCAAACAAGAGGAAGGGCAATCTGGCAACCCAGGGGGGCAAGATGAGAGGCCATAAACCGTCTGTCAGCGTCATCAATGAAGTAGCGGATGGTTATCGTGAGGGCATAGATGAAGAAATTCGAAAGCTGATAGAGGAGTGGGAGGCAGACCTGACTTTGCCAGCGTGACTTCTGCTTGCGCAGGTCGTGGTTCCTCAACATAGTGATTATCGTGAAGGACAGGTCGTGGTTCCTCAACATAGTGATTATCATGAAGGACAGGACAAAGGAGTTCACAAGAGATTTAGAGTACATGGGCAGGACTTTGAAGTTGACTATTACCAAACTTACATTGATAATTTGGATTTCGTATTCATCAATTGGGAGGATATTTTGAAGCGCATGGTACTCTTTTGCAACGCTGCAATTGAGGTTCCTTGGCAGGTGCCTTATGGTGGTGTATGTTATGGGGATGGCAACTCAGTCTTCGCTGCAAATGACTGGCATACTGCGTTGTTGCCTGTCTATCTTCAGGCATATTATCAGGATCATTGCCTCATGTGATATGGAGAACACTTGATCTGTCCTTGTGATTCATAACAATGCACACCAGGGACGTGGGCCACTGGATGATTATAAATTTCTAGACTTGCCAAAGCACTATATGGACTGTTTTATGCTTTATGATCCTATTGGAGGAGAACACCTGAATATTTTCATGGCTGGTCTAAAGCTGCCCATCAAATTGTTGCAGTAAGCCATTGCTATGCCTAGGAATGCCAAATATCAAAAGGTGGGTGGGGCTTACATGAAATAGTAAAGGCGAAACAAGTGCAGTTGAACACATCATCCATTGTCCATGAAAGCACACCATAAATTTCGATTTATTGTATTTCTTTTATCTTATTGTAAATTATATTTTTGTCATCATGAAAATGGAAAATTATTAAAAGTCATTAGGAATAGAAGGGTCATAGGAAAATTGAAAGGTCATGGGGGGAGGTGAAGGGTCACCAATCCATTTGTATAAATGTACCCTCATGCCTCTATGGATAGGGCTTTTGGCACTTGATTCTTTTAGCATAGCTGTTAGCATCATTGTTTTAAGAAACGATCGTTTCGATACCGAAACGGCCGGGTTGATCCGAGCCAGCACCCTCCCTATTGACCCGGCCAATGGAACGGTTCGATTGGCCGAGTCAGCCATGACTCGGCCGAGTCATTGAATGACTCGGCCAAGTCATGGCTGACTCGGCCGAAACGACCGTTTCCGTTATGACTCGGCCGAGTCACAAGAAACCGCCCTGGCACACGTCAAACTGTGTTTTATTAAATTTTTAATGGATTTTTAAAGTGTTTTTTGGTTGGTTTGGACTCCAAGCAGTTATATGAATTTTCTAAATGTCTTTTGGGGTCCATTTCCCCCTCCCAAACCCTATTTAACACACTCAAGTGCTCTCATTCTCTCACAACAATCTTATGCATTTGAGTGAGAGTCTTCTTTGAGAGTTAGTGCGCAGTTCTTGAGCTTGTTTTGGAGTAGCAGTGAGGAGTCTTGGAGGAGCATTGTAGTTGGAGTGAGGAGGTTCTTCGGCAGCCATTTGGAGCAGCATTGAGGAGCTGATTCTTGGAGCAAGCTTGAGGAGGCAGTTTGTGCCTGGAGGTATTTTTTTTAACCTCTATAAATCTATTTTTGCTTAGTAAATTTTAGGTGCATATCTAGATTCTACAAAGCTTAGAGAGTGTTTTTTGTCAAATAAATGAACATTGAATCAAGTTTTTTTTTTTTTTTGTTTATTTATATTTTTT
>APFE031710973.1:167495-184004 GCA_000404065.3 Pinus taeda
ATTGGTTGTCGAACCCCTCTGGGATTCACTCCCAAACCAGGAGCTTCTGAAAATGTCGCTCCCGCTCCCGTTTCGCTCTCGCTCCCCACTTTCGCTCCTGTTCAGTTGAATGCAGATCCACCAGCCTCAATCTCACAGCCAGCAAGGACTCTAGTTGTAGGTGCTTCCTCTGCTCAGCCATGACAGAAGCGCAGCCGCATATCTACTCTATCTCAGCGTGCATCTACTGCAGTCGCACAGCCGGCTAGTGGTACCACTTCTACAGTTGCAGTTGGAGATGATGATGATGAGGAGGAGCCATGGGGCCCCTGTCTGACTCTGATGATGATGATGATCCAGAGATTGATCGACATGATCTTGGCTCCTCTGACAGTAGCTACTAGCCAGTAGTACTAGTACTGGAGTCTGGTCACTGTCACAATTTACTTTTGTTGTAGAGGCCATTTCTAGCCTCCTTGGTTATGTGTTTTTTGTTTTGAGTCTTTGATCATGTATGACAGTTGACTATGATTTGCCATTGGGTACCATTTTGATATAATGGATTGGTTCATGAGCCTACTTTGATCATATGTTGTCTTCCATCTATATTATAATGCTGTGTGTTTGGAAACATGAATGAAAGTCTTTAAAATTATGTCTAAAATCTTTAAAATTATGTTTTTTTATAAAAATAATAAATATTTAATGTATTTTTTACAACGACCGAGTCATTGAAATCGAGCCGGCCGAGTCATTACCGTTTCGGAGTCGGAGTCGAAGTCGATCCTCGGCCGAGTCGGAGTTTTAAAACTATGGTTAGCACTTAGCTAACTTTGAATGCTCTTGCTTTTGGCAGACTTCAGGCTGAGTTGTGGTGAGGCAAGGGGTTCAGTTTGGAGATGATATGAGCAACCCACCTTCCACTACTGGATTTTGATGGACTTGCTGGTCATGTACTTGGATTTGCAGCATTATCAATAAGGAGCCCTTCACTTTTGGCATTGATTCCTGTGCACTTTTATCGTGTTTGTAATGGCTATCCAGTGCTTCTATTGTGTGTGCATGTGTGCTTTCATATTGGTTATATGTTGATGAACTAATTCATAGCTATTGCTTATATGTTTGCTTTGAATATTTGCTCGTTTATTCCACGCTAATGCCAGTAACCCATTGTGAACTGATTTGCAATTAACATCTGGTACCTGCTTATTTGTGTATGTCTTAGATGGTTTTAGCTCACTGATTCTTTCTTGAGACATACTTCTCATTGTTTTGCTGTCATATTCTTGTGCCTTGTACTTCAAGTTATCATCGTGGGTTGACTTTGTTCTCATTCTCTGGGCATTTCACACTTGCTCTCATGCTAACTTCTCTACACTTGACAGCCAAAAGGAAAATAATCATGGTCCCTGTCTGGATGGGTCTTCCATCCCAATCAGTGTGAGGTCTAATTGGGACTTCACACTAGGGAGACCCCCTTATTGTTGGCGGTACATTTTGGCCTGTCAACACTACAAAAGTAAAAAAATAATTCTGCTGCCATTAAAAGAAAGAATTTGCTGCTGAAAACACTAGTGATCTCAATTCTTTCCTTCAAAGTTTTCTAGAGCTCTAATACCATGTTAAATCTCTAAATACTAGTGATTTTATTTTTCAACAATTCAGAATTCATTTGGATAATAAAATAAATTTCTAGGAATAAATAATTGTTGCGTGAAAATAAATCTGGGCTGGTATTAGGAGATTTAACAAAATACCATGTTACATTGGACAAAAGCGATGATTGGTTGCATTAAGTAAATGAGCTTTCAGGTGATAGTTAGATGGCACACATTTTTCATTTTCCATTTTTTAATACATTGTAGTTACTGATTTAATATTTGGAGGCTTTTTTGAAGTCTTTTTACCTAATAAACATTTTAAAGACTATTATGTAAATCATCTCCCTTGTTTGTAATGTGAACATTTTCTCTTGGGTTTCAGGTTTCCATTTATAGCGTGTGAGATATTCTCTTGTGAAATTGACATTATTCTCAAGACACTGGTTGAAGAGGAAGAGGTTGGATTTAATATTCATTTAAAAATGTTTCATTATGGCATATCAATTGAGACTTAATGACTATACTCAGTACTGCCTTTATATTATAAAATTTGAAACTTGTATTGCTTTCTTCTTGGATATACCCCTTATGGTGTTTATTAAATCATTTTATTTGCCATTTGTTGTTTAGAAATCATCGTCTGTTTCAAGTAATAGTGCACTTATTGTTTTTACTGTAATGTTCCCAGTTAATGAATTTACTGTTTTCCTTCTTGGAATCTGACCGGCTCCATAGAACCTTGCTGGTTGGATACTTCAGCAAGGTAATGTTCGTTTTTAATCTAGTTATTTTTATATAAATTTACAATTCTATATAGATCTTAAATGAAACATTTCCCTGAAGTTGAATCGGCTTTTCAACATCTTGGTCCTTGGAGATGTAGCTCTTTTTAGTCCCATTGACCACTATTGTGGTCATTTTTAGGACATTAACTAATTAGTGAAAGTTCTTCAAATATTGCTGTATCTGAATAGGTTGTAATCTGCTTGTTGTTAAGAAAGATGGTAGCTACCATTCGTTATATTCAAGTAAGTTTCTTTATCCTTATGATTTGTTATTGTGTAAAAGCATTACCTTGGGCTGCTTTGTTGTACTCCTGTTGTTAAATATATGTATAAATCTTCATTTCATGCATTGCAGAGAAAAATTGGAATTGATTCTATGATTTATGTTGTTGTGGTCTGTATTTTAGAGTTGGAAGCTCCCTAGCATGTGGCCAAATATTATTTTTAAATGTTAGCGTTTGCTAAGAGTATGTACAACACTGTTTTCTATGACCTTAGAGATTCCTTTTCAATTGTGGCAGGATTTCTAATACATTACAATTTTAAAGTGCTTTTCTGATTGAATTTGTTTATGCTACTTATGCGTTCTGAGCATTTTCTAGCCCAAGGGTCAATTCTCTACAAGAAAATCAGTATTAGTGGCAGAAGTTAGAACCCAATTTCTGTAAGTTTTCAAGCTTTAAAATGCATTTTCATGTAAGAGCCTAATTGCCTAACCCTATTTTATGCTGGTTTACAACTACTGAAAGCCGGTGTACGTGGTCAGAGGCTGTTACAGGTAGTATTATACTCTATGTTATCTGGGTAAACAATTCTTGTCATAAGTAGTTAATTATTACTACCTCATTATATCCATTTATCCAACCTACAGAGGCTTAATATGTCGTAGAACTGTTTGGAAAGTATTTTGCATTTCGGTTTTAAAGTTAAAAGGTGGGGGTTTTACCCTATGAAGCCCTTAACAGTTAAAACTATCCTAACATAGATGCAGAGGTGTTTCTATTCAGGTTGATGCTAGCCATTGAGGTGAAAGTGGTAGAGATCAACATTGGCAGCTACAGCTAAGTTTTGGCAGATTATGCATGTCCCTAGGATTGATGCTAAAGGTCAGTTTTTGAGGGAGTTACAGTTCATACAAGTTAGGGTGTTTACAGAGTATCCAATCCTTGTGAAAACTAGTAAGGCTCACTAAAATTCTAAATAAGGTATATCTGAATATTGAGAGGTCCAATTGAAGCGAGATTGGATGGCATGTGGAAGAAGACAAACATTGCATATAGGCTGTTCTATATCTTTAGATGATTTTTAATTATTGTGCTTTTCTTCCACATTATCTGGTTTGTTCTTCTCCTAACTGAAACTGATTATCTTGTTTGATGATTTTATATGTTTGCCATTCATCAATTGATGCTTCAAGCCTTTGAATGCTTGTTGTAGACCTTCCAGCCCATTGGAATAGAACTGCCAATGTTAACTTGTTCACAGGGTGATTATTCTTGATAGACTTGTTGATGAATTTACTATATTTCTCACATATCCCAATCAATCTTTGACAGTGTTGTTGATTTGTGGTAGCATCGGATGTGCTCTAGCCACGAATAGTGGTGGAGAGGCTAAGGCACATGAGATCTCCAATACCCAGAAAGGGTTTGGGCAGATTCTAAACAGTTTGAGAGATATTAAAATAATTAATATTTTTAATGCAGTCCCTAAGTTTAAAATATTAATGTGAATTAATATAAAACTATGTTAGAATGGTCCAAAAGTCATGGATCAAGCCAGATCTTATCTTTAGCCGTTGATTTGTCAACGAGAAAAGTATAAGAGGAGGCTTGAGGGTCACTTGGAGAACACACTGAGGGAGACTAGTCGGTTCAATTTCTGGAGCGGGGTTAGCTGAGAAATTGAACTAGTGGTCTGGGGAGCAGTCAGGAGGCAGCAAGTACGGAACAGAGAGACGGGATCAACCACTAGAGATCAGCGTTGAGGTAGGAGAGGCAGACACAGGGCATTTCTGGCAGACGCAGAGGCAGCAAGAGACTGCGCAGTCACTAACTGGGCTTGCGTGGGTGACATAGAGAGGTCCAGGGCTGATGCAGTGAAGCAGGGGCTTACGCAGAGGGTCTGAGAGCCACGCAGAGGTCAGCCGGGTTGACGTTGGGATTGGGATAAGTGCTGGAGAATTTTTTCTCTCTGTGGGTAAGCCAATTTGAGGGTCACTTGGAAAACACATTGAGGGAGACTAGTCGGTTCAATTTCTGGAGCGGGGTTAGCTGAAAAATTGAACTAGTGGTTTGGTGAGCAGTCAGGAGGCAACAAGTATGGAACAGAGAGACCGGATCAACCACTAGAGATCAACGTTGAGGCAGGAGCAATGTTTTAAAACTCCAACTCTGACTTCGACTCGGCCGAGGGTCGACTCCGACTTCGACTCCGACTCGGTATCGACTCGGCCGACTTGATTTCAATGACTTGGTCGTTGTAAAAAATACATTAAATATTTTTTTTTTATAAAAACACATAATTTTAAAGATTTTCATTTATGTTTCCAAACACATAGCATTAGAATATAGATAAAAGACAACATATGATCAAAGTAGGCTCATGAATATATCCATTATATCAAAATGGCACCCAATGCACTGTCCAATACATACACAATGATGATATAGAGATCAAAACAAAAACACGTAACAAAAGTCTATGACCAGTACTACTGGCTATTGCTAGGGTTGCCAACATCATTTAGCTCAGTGTTACTTGGGAGCGGGAGTGAAAGTGGGGAACGAGAGCGAAAACGGGAGCGGAAGCAAGATTTTTAGAAGCTCCTGGTTTGGGAGCGAATCCTAGAGGAGTTCGACAACCAATGTCACTAACATCAAGGTACATAGAGGGATTGGTGCTCTTGATTAAATACGAGTTCCATACCCTAATACATGACAAAATTCAATGGAAACATTGCAATCCTCCAATCCTAAAATTTTGAAAAACTGACAAGTCTGCTGGATTTTGAATGAAATCTAAAATTCTACTTTATCCATATGAAATCCAATGAGGCCGGAACCACTCTCAAACATCCTAAGTCATTTCATGGTAATGTTAAAAATCTAAGTAAAAGGATGAGAATGAAGATTAAGGAGAATCTCACTTTTACTTTAAGAATTTAACATTACCAGGAAATTTGAATAGCATATCAGTACTAGGAGAGGGGAATGGACCCCAAATAGCATTTAACTAATTTAGAAAACACCTTGGAGTCCAAACCAATTAGCAAACACTTAAAAATTTCATTAAAAAAAATGACAAATCGCTGTCTTGATGGGGTTACAGGCCGCAGGTTATGACTCGGCCGAGTCAATACGGGAACTGCCGAGTTGGCCGAGTCATGGCTGACTCGGTCGAGTCATTCAATAACTCGGCCGAGTCAGCCATGACTTGACCTCCCGAACGGTTTCCTCCACCGAGTCACAATTTTGGGCATTGAAACGGATCAACTCGGCCGTTTCTGTTTCGAATCGGCCGAATTTTAAAACTATGGGCAGGAGAGGCAGGGATAGGGCATTTTAGGTAGACGCAGAGGCAGCAAGAGACTGCGCAGTCACTAACTAGGCCTGCATGGGGGACATAGACAGGCCCAGGGCTAATGCAGTCAAGCAAGGGCTTACGCAAAGGGTCTGAGAGCTACGTAGAGGTCAACTGGGCTAACGTTGGGATTGGGATAAGTGCTGGAGAATTTTTTCTCTCTCTGGATAAGCCAGTTTGACACCCTGTTGTACTGAAGAATTGCTGAATAATAAAAACCTCCCTTGCTGCACCGGTTTTCCCACATTGGGATTTTCCAGGCATTGTTGTCCAAAATAACTGTGTCAATGTGTTGATTCTTGTGCATATGTTTGTTTTTGTATTACGGTGTGATATCTGCAGCAGTATTTATTTTAATGTTTATTGAAGTAATTTCATAAATAACTTATTGTGGAATAAGCAGGAAAAGTAAATCAGTTGCTGCAATGATAGAATTTCCACATGGTATCAGAGTGCGTAATTAGAGACAGAAAGGGAAAATCAGTTATGGGTCGAGACTATGATGCAGAGGCATCCACGTCAGGGGACTCACATAGATTTTCAGAAGATTGCACAAGAGAGAGATTTTGATTTCTCTATGTTGGCTTCTAGGTTGGAAGAAGAAGTGGTGTGTATGACTAGTGTTGCATCATCAGAGTATGGTATATAGACAATGGAGCTTCGTGGCATATGACAGGGAGTGTTTCTCAGAATATCGAGAAGAGAAGATGAACTTTTAGATTACCATGGGGAACAAGGGAAAGTGTACACTAGTAGGGAAGGGTACCATAGTTTTTCAAATAGAATCGGGAGAACAGTTCCTTGTTACAAATGTGTTGCATGTACCAGGATTGGGGATGAACTTACTTTTCGTGTCGCAACTACAAGGCAAGGGCTACAACGTCTACTTCATCAAGGAGAAGGTATATGTCAAACACCCGAGCTGGAAGAAGAAAGTGCATATCGGGATCAAAAGTAATCAGTTGTATCGATTGCAATTAAAATCACCAATGGCACTAATAGGCAGTCATGGAGACAAGGACTTGAACGAACTATGGCACAGAAGAATGGGTCACTTGCACCATGGAGCTCTGAGAATTCTCAGGAGCACTGTTACAGGAGTCTCGGATCTAAGTACAGAACGAGATGATGTATGCAGGGGTTGTGCTCTAGGAAAGTATGCCAAGCCAACATTTCCTAGGAGAAAACACAGGGCCAAGAGTGTACTAGGATTGATACACTCTGATATCTGCGGACCAATGTCCGTCAAAACTCTTAGTGGTGCCGAGTATTTCCTTACCTTCATTGATGACCACTCAAGGAAAACTTGGATTTATTTTCTGAAAACCAAGGATGAGTTCTTCTGTCGATTCAAGGAGTTCAAGGCGCTGGTGGGGAATTTGACTGGGAAGAAAATAAAAGGTTTGCGCTCAGATAATGGTGGAGAATATGTCGATAAGGACTTCACTGATTTTTGCGCTAAGGAGGGCATCAGAAGAGAGTGGACAACTCCATATAATTCGAAGCAGAATAGGGTAGCAGAAAGAAAGAACAGGACTATTGTAGAAGCAGCGAGGGCCATGATGTATGATCCGGATATGCCAAAAATCCTGTGCGCAGAAGCATGCAACACAGAGTCTATGTTCAGAACATGACTCCTCATCGGGTAGTGGGCATGATTACTCTAGAGAAAGTCTTTACAGGGAAGACACTTGAAGTCAGTCATTTTAGGGTATTTGGGAGTTTAACATATTGCTGCATACTCGAAGAAAAGAGGAAGAAGTTGGATCAGACTACGAAAAAAGGATATTTGGTAGGATATAACGAGAACGCTAAGGCATACAGAATCTATCTTCCAAGGAATAGGAAGGTGGTAGTACAACGAGATGTAAAGTTCATGGAGGACAAGGCTTTCGGAAGATCTTGCGAGATGCCTTTTGAGGAGCAGTCGAAAGAGGAGTCGTTGGTTAAGCCTCTTCAATCAACAGAAGTAAAGAATTCTTCCTCAGGACAGGAAGATTCTCAGGATGAGGAGAAGTGAACAGAAGCACCTGTTGGTAGAGGAAGAACTAGCAAGGAACTTCGTTAGATTTTGCGAGATGCAGAGGGCTTCATCGATGCGCTAAGAAACAATAAGAGGGAGCGAAAATAACCAGATAGATATCAAGCATTGGTAGCTCAGGATGGAGAGCCTGCCAGTTTCAAGGAGGCAGCTCAACATCAAGTTTGGCTAGATGCGATGGTAGAGGAATACGACTCCATAATGGTAAACGATGTCTGGGAGGTGGTGCCAAGTCCTCAAGACATATTTGTGGTAGGATCAAGATGGATCTACTAGATCAAATACACTGTAGACGACAGTGTTGAGAAATACAAGGCTAGGTTTGTGGCTAAGGGGTATGCTCAAAAAGAAGGGATTGACTATGAGGAGACTTTTGCCCCGGTAGCCAGGTTTACATCTATTAGGACCGTGATATCTCTTGTAGCCCAGATGGGATGGGAGATCCATCAGATCGATGCCAAAACGACATTTCTGAATGGGGTAATAGAAGAGGAGGTATACATTGAATAACCAGAGGGCTTTGAAACTCATGAGAAGAAGTCTCATGTATGCAGATTGAAGAAAACCTTGTATGGGCTGAAACATGCACTGAGAGCATGGTATGGTCGAATAGATGGCTACTTGTAGAAGCGCATATACTTATATGGATCTAGATCCGGATTCGCTAGCTTTTAGAAAATCGAGGATCCAGATACGGCAAGGATATGTCAAGTACAAAAAATTAAAATATAATAATATTTTTAAACTTTAAAAAACACTTTTAGAGTTCAAAAATCAAATCTATTTATAAATCACAACATTTAAAACTGAAACCATTAGAAATATTATAAATATGAAGACGGAAACACTGAAATGATGCATCCTCGCTCATACAAAAACTATAATATCATAAATGATAATAGTAAGTACAAAAATGAGCAACTCATCCATGATCACTCTACTAATATCATAATGTGCAGTAGGTTTAACTACAAATCCTCAAATGGATCTACATTATCTTCTGCATATTGCAACTATACATCATGAATAAATGACAGGATCCTGGAATGTGGGAAGTTGCATCAATAGGCTGGACTGGTGGTGGAACAACATCCTCAAGTAGGTTGAGGCTAGTCATAACATTCGGTGTCAGGTTCAAGTCAGAGATCTCAGGCTCCACATCCCGCATCCTGCTCGGACCTTTTTTATACTCGGGTTCAACATGTGATAGAAGATGGAGGTTGGAAATAACATACACAAGATCCCTAGCCTTTGCTGCTCCCAACCTGTTTCGCTTCACTAAATGGATGAAGCCATATGTATTCCAATTCCTCTTAGCTAATGAGGAACTAGCAACCTGAGATAACAACCTGGAGGCTAAAGTGGAGAGATGAATGTTATCCCCACCATGGAAGCCCCACCAAGTAATAAGATGCAGATGCCCTCAATCATCCATAGCTACTGGATCTCAAAAGCTACTAGTAGATTGTACAAATCCTCCAATTCTTGGCGTACTTCCATTGCAACTTCCACATCTCTATAAATTTTCCTCAACGCTATCTTGTATCCTTGTACCACTTCAGAATCCTTGTTTGGCGCTGTTCTACGAGGTAAAGATACAATTTTGGAATGATAATATTTGGGGTGCAAAGCATAGGCCAAAAGGTGTAATGGTCTGGTCATTTTGTTCCACCTTTCTGTAACTATGTCCTTCGCTTCATAATAAAATGTTTCAAAAGGATCATTTTCACTTGCCCTAGTAATTTCCCTTATCCTCTCCAACATACTATCAATGATTTCATAAACGTCCTCCAAGCAAGGTGTATTTGTTAAATTTGACAACTAGGGCCAAACTCCACCTTGGACAACTCATATGATTTTTAGGATAACCTTCTTCTCCTCCACGCATGCGAAGGGTTGTCTGAAATTTCTGATTTCCAGTGTTGACCAAGTTGCAACAAGTTTGACCAGTGTTGACTGGGGCAACGTTTGACCTTGTTTGACTATGATTTCTGTGGGAATATATCTGTTTGGGCAGGCCACATATTTGGGTACGAGAACCGATATTTTCTGTGCCATTTGACCAACGTTGATTGCAGCAAGTTTGACTGCAGGTTTGATTGTGCATTGACTAAGTTTCACTGATTTCTTTAGGACTGTTTTGGGTTGATTTGGACTGTTGTTGGAGGCCGAATTGACTAGATTTGACCAAGCTGATTTGGAGGAGCAATTCTTTTGATTTGACCAGTGTTGAATTTCTGGTTAGGGCATCCTATTGACTGTAGTTTGACTGGATCGAATTGATTGTGTTTGGGCAAGTGAATTTTGTATATTGTACTCTCTCTCTCAGCTGAACCTTTGAAGAATAATAAGAAGACTTGATCAAAGGGTTCCCCACATTGGGGTTTTTCCTTGGCATCCACCAAATATTGTGTCCTTTTGTCTTGGCTTGTATTTTGTGTTTTATTTATGTTATATCTGCATTTACTATCATGTTAATGTGATTGCTAATCTGGAAATTGATATTGGGCTAATAAGGAAAATTGAAGTAAATTACTCTTAAGCATTAGAAATACCATTGTTATCTAAAATTAACATGGTATAGGTGCTGAGGTGAAGACAAATCCCAAGCAAGAGTGAAAAGAGAAATCATTGAGACTTGTTGGACAAGGACAAGATACAATGGCCTGCACATCTTACTTCAAACCTGATGATAAGCTCAATGATAAGTCTGATTATCATGCATGGAAGATGTCTCTTGATTTGACTTTGGAAGAGCAGGACGTTATGGACTATGTGCAAGGAAAGACTTCTGAACCTCCTTCAAATGCACCGATTGCCGCTGAGACAAAGTACAAGAAAGGTGAAGTCAAAGCCAAGAAGATCATCAGGGATTCTATTAACAAGCATTTGGTTGCATCCATCTTCGCTTTGAACACATCTAAGGAGATGTATGACAGGTTGGTTTTAGCAATGCAAACCAAGTCCTCTTTCTCAAAAACAAGTTGAAGGACATAAAGAAGGGAAGAGGTGAAGATATCCAATCCTACTTCATGAGGATTACAGAGATAAAAAATGATCTTCTTTCAATTGGAGAAGTTATTGCTCATAGGGAGCTCACTCTGATTGCCCTTGGAGGTCTCCCTCGTGAATGGCATGTGTTCAACACTACTATCCTTAACAATGACAAGATTCCAGGTTTTGATGAATTATTGACTAGATGTACTCAAGAAAAGACAAGAATGATGGAGATAGACATGCCTTCAAAAATGAATGATCCTATTGCATTCTCCGCTTATGCTAAAAACAAGAACAATGCAGGTT
This sequence comes from Pinus taeda, assembly GCA_000404065.3. NCBI lineage: Eukaryota > Viridiplantae > Streptophyta > Pinopsida > Pinales > Pinaceae > Pinus > Pinus taeda. The sequence goes on from APFE031710973.1 coordinate 178,787, forward strand.
CAAAGAAGCAATGTCAAGGAAGACGAAGATTCAAAGACGGAAGGAAGGGAAGATGCTTCATTTGTAACAGGTTTGGCCACTATGCTAGGGAGTGTCCTAATAGAAGGGATACACCTCGAGATGATGACAACAACAACCACAACAATTTAAGGGCCAACAACAATCAAAGGAATGGCATATTCAACAACAAAGGAAAAAGGAATACTCCTGCTACTCAACATGGAAATGGTAGACCTCCCAAAAGATCAAGAAACTCCAAGTATGATGAATCTAATGTTGTAGATATCAAGCAAAAATAATTTTATCTTATTTTCGCCCTCTCAATAGCCTCTCCTCCGGATACCTTGGGAAATTGGTTGATTGATAGTCGTGCCTCAAGGAACTTCACTGGGTATAAGCAAGCTCTTTCAAATTTGATAGAAAAAGATACAAATTTGGAAATCATTCTTGGAGACAATGCCACCTATCCCGTGAAAGGAGTTGGAAATGTTACTCTTCAATTAAATCAAGGTAGCACCTTTCATCTACAAGAAGTACTGTATCTACTTGATCTAAGGAAGAACCTGGTATCCATCTCGACAATGGAGGACAAAGGATTCAAGGTGGCATTCATCGATGGAAAGGTACATGTTTGGAAAAGAAATTTCAAAGAAGCATTTACGCTTGGAAGCATATACGCTTGGAAGCAAATACAGGAAAGCAAGGAGAACTGCAGGATAAGCCGATGCTCGATGTTGAATGACCAATGGATCCCATTGATCCACCTCCTCATGATCCCTCCTCCTCAAAAAGGAGACCCTCATGGCTTAGGGAAACTCTTGAAGATGTCAAGAGACATTGCACCAAGGGGGCATTTTGTGAAAGTAAGAAGCCGAATAGGTTCAAAGGGTACTTAGCTGCCATGAACACCATTGTTCAAACTGAGCCTTGCACATTCGAAGAAGTCGTGAAGCACCAAGTTTGGAAAGATACTATGAATGAAGAGTATGAGTCGATTATGAAGAATAATGTCTGGGACGTGGTCCCTAGACGCAAGGAAAAATTTGTTGTCACCTCGAAATGGCTCTCTACACTATTAAGCATGGAGCTGATGGAAGTGCTGAAAAGTTCAAGGCTAGGTTCGTTGCTCGAGGCTTCTCTCAAAATGAAGGTGTGGACTATGATGAGATATTTGCACCAGTTGCCCAATATACCACCATCTGTTCAATTATAGCCCTTGCTACCTCGCAAGGATGAACCTACACCAGATGGATGTCAAAACCGCCTTCTTACATGGTTCAATTAAGGAAAAAAGTCTATGTAGAACAACCTGAGGGGTTCGAAGTTCAAGATCATAAGACACATGTATGGAGGTTGAAGAAAGCCCTTTATGGGTTGAAGCAAGCTCCTCGGGCTTGGTATGAGAGGATCGATAGCTATTTGATGAAGCTGGGATTTACAAGAAGTGAAGCTGATCTGAACCTTTACTTTAAGGTTGAGAATGATAGACCTCTCATCTTGGTACTTTATGTGGACAATCTCTTTCTGACAGGTGCAGACCCTCTCATTCATTAATGCAAGAGGGAGTTGGTTTCCAAGTTCGAGATGAAGGACCTAGGACTGATGCATTATTTCCTAGGATTAGAGGTCTGGCAAAAGCCAGGTGAGATTTTCCTTTCTCATGGAAAATACATTGTGAAGCTACTTGAAAGATTTGGGATGGTGGATTGTAAGTTCGTGACTACTCCAATGGAATTTAACTTCAAGAAGTTATGCGGAAGTGCTGCTGGGCTTGATTTGGGAAATCCTTATGAGTATCGTCAACTTGTGGGGGCCTTGATGTTCTTGGTGAACTCCCATCCAGACATATGCTTTGCAGTGAATACATTGAGTCAATTTTTGGTCGAGCCTCATCACATAGATTGGATTGCTGCCAAGAATCTTTTGAGATATCTTCAGGGCACAGTCACCTATGGACTGAGATACATTGTCGGAAATGTGAGGCTCCATGGTTATTCTGATGCTGACTAGGCTGGCAATGTGGTGGAATGTAAGAGCACATCAGGATGTTGCTTCTCACTAGGTTCTGTTTCGATGTCATGGATGAGCAGGAAGCAGAAATCGGTTACTTTGAGCACCGTCGACGTTGAATATATTGCTGCTAGTATGGCCTCTTGTGAAATTGTTTGGTTGCGAAAGCTCTTTAGTGAGTTGTTTGGACATGTGTTGGATACCACCGTGATCTTCTTCAACAATCAAAGTGGGATTCGTCTCTCTGAGAATCTCGTGTTTCATGACCGCTCCAAGCATATTGATATCAGGTACCACTTTATCCGGGATATGGTACAACATGGAGCAATAAGGCTCTGTCACATTGGGACTGATGAACATGTTGCAGATATTCTTATGAAGCCCCCGTGGAAGGTCAAATTCTTAACCTTCCATGAACGACTTGGAGTCGTGGAGGGACCCTCTTATGAGGGTCCTGTTTGAGTTGGATATATAGCTCTGGCTGCTTCGGGGGGCTTGGGGTACTTCTTGGGGCAATGAGCGACCATAGGGTGAGTGGTTCACCTTCCCCTAATGGTGCGCTGTGTACAGTGTGAGTGGTTCACCTTCCCCTGTGATACCCCATGATGGTTGATATATGCATAGGATGAGTGGTTCACCTTCTCCTGCCGATACATCTTACTCATGTAGCCTGAGACTCATGGGAAGTACCTCTCATCTGGGCAATGAGTTGGGAAACGAGGATAGGGACCATAGTACTACCGATGGACGCATTGTGTACTACCGTACTCCCTATGCTAGAATGTTTGATATTGATTTGGGATCAATGGAGACTGATTTCGGGTCAGTGGAGAGTGGTATGATACACTCGATCATTTCTTCTTCATTATTTCTTCATAGTTCAATAGAACAATGCAAAGCTGGGATAATAGGGATGGTATAGATTGTCAGATGGTTTGGCAGGTGGAGTTCTCCCTAGTTGAGAGGGAGTGTTAAATTTGGCAGCTAGGGCCAAACTTCACCTTGGACAACTCATATGGTGGAGATGATATTTTTGTTGGATTCCTCTTTCCGAGAGGTGTAGGATTGATCTAAAGATCATCTCATTATGACAAGTATAAATGGAATTATGAATTTATTTCTTCTATGGGCAAGGTCAGCCAATAATCTAATGTAGGCTCAGAAGCCCAAAGGTCATATCTCTTCATCCTCAACGTTGCATATAAATAGGAGCATCTACCTCATTTGGACATTCATTTATCTCACACATATCTCTCTCTCCTCCTCTGCGTACGATTTCAGGACAACCTTCTTCTCCTCCACACGTACGAAGGGTTGACTGCAATTTCTGTTTTCCAACGTTGTCCAAGTTGCATCAAGTTTGACCAACATTGATGTTGCAGCAAGTTTGACTAGCATTGGTTGGGCAATGTTTGACCTTGTTTGACTGTGATTTTTGTGGGAATATCTTTGTTTGGATAAGCTACATATTTGGGCACAAAAGCTGAGATTTTCTATGCTGTTTGACCAACATTTACTGCAACATTTTTTACTGCAGGTTTGATTGTGCATTGACCAAGTTTGACTGATTTCTTCAAGACTGTATTGGGCTGATTTGGATGGTTGGAGGCCGAATTGACAGAATTTGACCGAGCTGATTCAGAGGAGTAATTTCGCTGATTTGACCAGTGTTGACTTTTTGGTTAGGGCATCTTGTTGATTGCAGTTTAACATGACAAATTTGACTGTGTTTGGGCAAGTGAATTTTGTATATTGTACTCTCTCTTTGTGCTGAACTTTTGAAGAATAATAAGAAGACTTGATCAAAGGGTTACCCCACATTGGGGTTTTTCCCTAGCTTCCGCCAAATATTGTGTACTCTTGTCTTGGCTTGTCTTCTGCTTTTTTATATATGTTCTATCTGCATTTACTATCATGTTAATGTGATTGCTAATTTGGAAATTGATATTGGGCTTGTTAGCACTCCAGGAAACTCTCCTAGGTTGTAGCTCGGAGATGCTTGGCAACATATAAATCTTCAATATCGTTCTCTGAACTATTGGAATAGATTGGGGTTTGGATCAAGTCAGATGACTGTTCATCTCTGTTTTCACTTAAGACATGCATGAACACCCTCAGCTTGACAAGGCTTTCGACCACTAATGCTCAATAGTTTATAGATTCAATGAATAGATGGAGAATCCTGACTGTACCAGCAGATACATACATAAACACATATGAATGGCTAGCTACAGAAAGTAAATGAAGCTTGAATATCTAATTTATCAACGCAAAGATAAGATGACAATTATCCGGCATTAGATACAGAAGAATACGTGAACAACCTATTCAAGTGCAAGCTTAGAACAGAGGAGAAGATGGGAATTGAATATGTAACAACAAAAGAAGCTTATATTACTGGAATGAAGATGAGACGCTGGAAGGAACAAAGTATCCACAGTCTCCAAAAGTTGAACCTCTATTCCTTCGAACTTTCGGCCATTTATAGGGTTTTTACAATACTCTCGAACTCTCTTGAGGCTCAAGATGTCTTAATATGTCCCCCTCTGTCTTCTAACTACTTGATGCCATAACTAGACAAACATGAGCTCAGAGAGCTCTGTTTCTAACAAACACAGTAATCAAATTCTAGTAATTTCGCCGCGTTGTCAGGCGGTTCACTCGTGCCAGCATGTTCCATGATCATTTTTGTTGGTTCGGTTGCATCATGCTCTTGTGTTTTCCCCTTTTCGGCCATGCATTCTATTATTTCAGTCTGTCCGACTATCAAAAACATTGATCGAGCCAACGAATTTCCTCCCTGGGTGACTGGTGGGAAGTGGGCTATAGAGGCCGTTGGATCGGGAGGAATGGATGGAGGAGATCAATCGCGGGAGGCTTGAAGTCATGGCGGGAGCGGAATAAGTTCGAGCTGTCAGATCTTAGATGGGTGGATCGAACCAGTGTTGCACTAATCGCCAAAAAATTGCAATAAAATCGTTTTATTGCGTTTTTTTCAAAAAGAAGATAAAATCGGGTGATAAAATCGAGATTATTTTTTTGTCTATTTTTTCATAAAAATCGCAGTTTTTTGGGAAAAATCATGGAATTATTATTATTATTTTTTATGAGGAGGAGGAGGTGACTCAAGCTACCCCTATCACAAGTAGAGGATGTGGTCTACCTCCTGTATGTAACGAATAAAATATATAAATAATATAAATATAAT
>APFE031710973.1:184883-199604 GCA_000404065.3 Pinus taeda
AAATAAATTGTTGAAAAAAAAAGGAAGATAAAAGAAGTGAAAAAAAAATGGAATCTCTAATAAATGAACAAAAACAATTCCAAAGAGATATGAAACAAGAAATCACAATACTTAAGCAACAATATGCTGGATTTGTGGATATGCATTACAAAGAAATAATGGAAAAAGACGAAGAAATTTCTCGTCTCAAGGACCACGTCGAAAAATTACTAGCACAAGTAAAGAAGGCTAAAGTCTCAAAGAAAGAACTCAAGCAGCATTTATCAGAACAAGAAGAGGAAAATTTGCGTTTAAAGAACCTTAATAAAAATTTATTAGAACAAATCAGAGATCTAAAAGATGAAAAACTTAAAATTCAAAAAACTGAAGTTAAGGTTGATGAATCAAAAACCAAAGAACTTCTACGTTTGAGAAACCATAATCAAAGTCTGCTCAATCAAATTAAGAAACTTATGGTGGATGAGAAAGCATTAAAAGATAAGTTAGAACAAGTCACTCAAGAAGAAGTATTGAAATCTGCAGTCACAACAATTCAAGTTGAAAATAAGGGAACGAATACCGATTCAGTGAATATGACAACTCAAGAAGACAAGTCAGTTGAAGAAACGACATGCTTAGATGTTGCAGTTCAGACAATGGACATCCCAAGTGAATGTTCCATAACCAATTTAACAACATTTTCACCAAAAGAAAATCTAAAAACCTTATATCGGCATTCGAATCACGAGAGTAGACAAATCAACCAAGCTACATATCAGGACCATTCAAACCAAAGACAACAAATTAATGTTTTAGAGAATAATGACGTAGCATCCATCCGGTCTCATGCTGACAAGTCGTTACAAAATTCCAGTGATCAGAATACCATACAGAAAATTAATCTGGGATGGTCTGATCCCTTCTCAGTGTGACTATTTTGTTTGTCACTAAGGAAATCATATCAGCTTATATCGACAAAGATGACTATTCCAAGAAAGAAAGACTTTCAAGGCCGAAAAAGAGATCAAGCTTTTTTTTCATCGACAAGCTTTGAGGACAAAGCTTTTCGAGGAAGGAGGCAATGTAACGAATAAAATATATAAATAATATAAATATAATGTAAATGATAATAATCATAATTAATTATTAGTTAAGTAGTAATTGGGTTGAAGAGGCATGTCTAATAAGACATGACTCTTCATGAAGAGACACTTGCGTGATATATAAGCAAGCTGCTTGTTCTCATTGTAAATCATATTCTTATTCTTATTCACATATTTAATATAATATTTATATCCTTAATGGATATCTTGATATTCCAAGTCTTTTGGAGTAATTAATTTATAGAGGGAACTTTGTTCGCTTCACTGTAGCTCCTAGTTCTTCAGCTTCTAGAGCACAGTAGGGTCTACTGCCAACTCCATCGACATCTACATCTAGAGGGGCAAAGAAAATCAGTGGTATTAGACTTTAGTTATTTGGTTCATTTCATTGTATATGACATTATGACTCATGATATGAGATACATTATTATATTTTTTGTTGATATTTTGAGGCTGAGTTGGGACTCAGGAGTCAAGACTTACTATTCAGGACATGATTCATTGTTATGTGTGATTTTAGCACTAGAAATGATATTAAACATCTTATATATTAGTTCTTTTATCATATTTATGTGTGAATGTATTTATTTTATCTTGTAGATTGTTTAGATATTAAAAAAATTGAAAAAAATGAATATTTTTGTAACAAATGATTTTTTCTCGATTATTACTGATTTTTTCCCGATTATTACGATTTTTTTCCGATTTTTTGCCCGTGCCGAATTAATCTCGATAATGGTAGTGCAACATTGGATTGAATGGCTATCGGGCGGAGGAGGTGCTCGAAGGATAACTCCCGGGAGCGGTTTTTACTCAAGCGGAAATGGTTTATATCGGGCGGTCATCGGGCAGTAAGTGGTAAAGGTCGGAGCCCGCCCAATTCCATTCCTCGAGCGCCATGTAGCAGCGGAGGCGAGAGAGGAAACCGCTTTATCGGGTGGGTATCCCTCTCTCTTGTTGCCCGAGCGATATGCGTGATAGCCATTAGATCTAGCAGAAATGATCTAACAGTGGTGATTGGTCGGAGCGGGTGAGCGTAAATTGTTAGTCGGATGAAGTGTGGACCGTCAGATCAGTGGGAAGATCGACGACGAGGATCGAAGAATGGAGAGCGCAGTGGAAAGGAGATGAACTGAGAGTGGACTCGCCGATATTTATGAGCGCGGGTGTATAATTTTTGAAGTTTGGCTTATGGCCAAAGCGGCGCAAGAGGAGACGTGGACCATCGGAGCTAAAACAGGGGACATTTCCGTTAAAATAGCAGCAGTGCACCTCAGAGCTAACACTGGCTCCTTCTGGGGATGAAAGCCTCCCTGTGAGGTTTCAAGAACTGCAAACCACTGCCTTTCCAGTAACAACCAAAACAAACTTATTTCCTAGTGTTCCATTGGGCATGGAGTTTATTTGCATAGAAAACAAAAATTGAAAAAACCTATTACAATATTAAGGCCGTAAAGCCTCATATGAAGTAAAGTTTCAAAAACTGCCCATTGAATGGGCCATCAAAAACACCTTCCCCCTCCAAATTGTGTAGAATGAGAGTATTGTTCATCTGAACTTGAGCAATGACAAATGGTCTCGTCCATAAGGCATCAAATTTACCATGGTTGCCCTTCTTTTCCTTTAATGCATCCCGTTTGAGAACCCAGTCACCAACCTGAAAACTGTCCATTTTTGCCTTTCTATCAAAGGTTTCTTTGATCTTCTTCTGTTGAACTCTTGACTTCTCAACCAGTTGTTCTTTGATCTGCTGTAATTCAACCAAGTTACTCATTCTCCTCGCCATGTCATTCTGTTCATCCTGTTTTTCTTGCAAGAATTTGGCCACAGGGAGAATCAACGGGATAGGAAAAACAACATCAGCGCCATGAACCGGCTTAATTGGAGAATTTCCCATGGACTTCTTGTTGGTAACTTTGTTAGCCCACAGTGCAAACTTCAACTTGGAATCCTAGTTCTTTTTGTTGTCGTCCAACAGTTTTTTGATTATCTTTACAAGACTCTTGTTAGATGATTCTGCCAGGCCATTGCTTGAGGATAATATGAGTTAGAATGCACCAATTGAATGCCCATGGATTTAGACATGTCCACCAATTCTTCTGCCTTGAACGCTGCTACATTACCAATGACTAGTTTGGTGGGCTTCACCTCTATGTTGAACTCTATGTATTTTGCAATCCATTTAGCTCTCTTTCCATCAATATCTGGCTGAGTTAGGACATCTTTCACTGAAGGTGAAGGTACATACGCAACCACTTTGGAATGCGGAATATAAATTCTGAATGCCTTTAAAGATTTTATGAGAGCATAAGCTTGTTTTTCAATAAGGTCATATCTTAGTTTAGCATCCCTCAGAGTTTTGCTAAAAAAAGCCACAGAGTGCTCTACACCTTCATCATTATTCTGCAATAGAACTGTTGCAAGTGTATCATAAGAGACAAAAGAGAAGATATAAAATTCCCTGCTATAATTTGCACTGGTTAGAGTGGGAGCTTCCATGATAGCTTGTTTGATGGCTTCAAAAGAGCTTCTTGCACCATTTGTCCATTTTATTTCTGATCCTTTCTTCAGCATGGAAGTGATGCGCTTCACTAGCTCTGCAAAGTTTGGAATAAACCTCCTGACAAAGTCAATCTTACCTAGGAAAGATTGAATGTCCCTTTTTGACCTTGGGATGGACGATGTCTGAATTGCTTGAACTCTTGCTGGATCGATCTTCACACTTTCAGCAGAAACAATATGTCCCAGAAGTTTGCCTTCTTCTAGAGAAATCTGTGACTTCTTTGGGTTCACAGAAATTCCAAACCCTCTGCACTTTAGAAACACCTTCTTCAAATGCCGCAAATGGTCCTTGTGACTGCTGGAAAAGACTGTTATGTCATCAAGGTAAATAAGGACAAACTTGTCCTTCTCTCCCTCAAAGGCTATGTCCATGGCCCTCTGAAAAGTAGCCCCAACATTCATCAGTCCAAAAGGCATCTTGGAGTTCATGAAAGTGCCCCAAGGAGTAGTGAAGGCAGTCTTTTCCCGATCTTCTGGATGTACAACAATTTGATTGTAACCTGAAAATCCATCTAAGAAAGACTTGACTCTAGCCTCTGAAACTTTTTGCAGCAAGTGTTCCATCTTAGGTAGGGGGTAGTTGTTTCTTTTAGAGCATTTGTTCAGATTCCTGAAGTCAGCACAAACCCTTATTTCTCCATTCTTCTTTCTTACTACCACAAGGTTAGCTATCCACTTTGAATACCTTAGGGGAACTATGATCTTGGCATCCAACAACTTCTTGATTTCCTTTTCAATCAAAGGCAATAAGAGAGCGCTGATAGGTCTTAATTTCTGCTTAAAAGGGATGGTGTTCTTCTCCATTGGGATCTTACGCTGAATGATGTTGGTGTCATATAGGTCTTAAGATCATTGTACTCCCAAGCAAAAATATCAGCAAATTGTTTCATTAGGGTGCAATACTCGGAACTTTGGGCAGAAGACAAGTGAGTGGACAGATTTATGTACTTTGGATGGTCTGGACTCCCTACATTCTGTCTATGAACTGCAGATTCATTTTCTTTTTTGGCAGGTTTATAAGGTACATCATTATGATCAAACAACTTCTCTAGGAGAACCAATCCTTTGGGTTACTAGGCAGCTGAACAATGCTATCCTGACCAATCTCTTCCTTTAGCTTGGACTGGTTGCATTCTTCAATAGTTTCACTTTCTTGGTCAATGTGCATTTCAGAAAATTCATCAATGACTTGTAAAAACCTATTAATTTCATCATCATCTTCAAAAACTTTCTAGTATTTAACATTGTCAGGCAGAGATGGTCTATATTTTACCTGAACTTCATAAGTCATTTAGGAGGCAAAGGAGGAATAAACGTGCTCGCAGACACAACAAGGGAATCAACAAGCTGGTTCTTCATTCTAGGGATGTAAGAAATATTGAAACTATTAAAAGAACCCCTGAGCTTCCATACCTCATCTCTGTATGCTTTCAACCTTGGATGCTTTGCTTGTAAATTTTTGTTCACCCGTTGAATGATAAGGTTTGCATCTCCAAACACCTTCAGACCTTTGATGCCCATTTCTTTAGAAGTGTTTAAGCCCAATATCAAGGCTTCGTCCTCTGCTATGTTATTTGTGACCTGAAAAAGTTAACTTGAAAGATAAATGAATGCATTCTTATGTGGGGGACACAAGGACTACACTTGCCCCTGCAGCTTCCTTAGAGCAAGTTCCATCAACGAACATGCCCCATATTTGTGGGCCTTCTTCCTCTGTGATCTAGCAAACCGGTTTCCTAAGCTGCATGAGGCCAAATGGGATTCTTCAATTTGAAGAATACAGGCTCCAAAATCAGTGTCGACAGCATAGATGGGATGATTAGTGGGATTCCTTTCATCACTGATGATATAAGCCAACTGTTGAAATTTGGTATCGGAGGACAGGTGGTTCCCTTAAGCTTTGATCTTTGGCCTAGGGAAAAGTGTCCAAAAGTTTTTAATTTTTCTCCTAAAGTGACTTTATAATTTTTATAAAGTTAAAATCTAATTTAAAAGTGACTTTAAGTGATAAAGTTACTAAGTCTAATTTTAAAGTGACTTTTATAAAGTCAATGAAAAATTAGAAAGGAAAAGTGACTTTGGAAATAAATGACTAAGTGGGTCTTTATTAAAGTGGGGTGAATTAAAAAATAGAAAGTGAGATTTAAATGAGCATTTAATCTCAGCCATTGATCTAAAATCTATTTCAGCCATTGAATTAGGGATCACCCAAAAGTCACTTGGATCACCCAAAAGTCATTTGGAGTTATATTAAGGGAGGAAAAGGAGGAAAAGATCATTCATTCTTTCATGAGTAGATTGGGAGAAGGAGAGCAAGAGAGCAAGGGAGATTTCTGGACAGGAAGGAGAAAGAGGCAACAGTTTGGCACACATACCAGGCAGCGCTTCAGCAAATCAGAACAACAGAAAGAACAAGCAGAAAAAGCTGATTTTTTGCTGAAAAATTGAGAAAAAGCTGATTTTTTGCTGAAAAATTGAGAAAAAGCTGATTTTTGGGCACAAATATCGAGGAAGTGATTTTCGGCACAGAAATCGAAGTCTGTCCGTACAGTCCGTACAACTCGTGCAATCCGTACGGTCAGTACGTCCGTACGGTCCGTACCGCGCGTGCAGCAAGTTCCCAGGTTGTCTGTTGGGCTGAAAAACAGATAAGTTTGCTTGCTGGAAATTTATTTTGCTGAAATATTTTGCTGAAATTTTCTCACTGTAAGAAGGCATTTTCCAGAAATAAAGAAGAGCTCTCAAACTGGTTTTCCCCAAGAGTTGTAGGGGGTTTTTCCAGGGTCACGTTGACCAAGAATATCAGTGTTTTAATGTGTTTTAATAGCTGTTTATTACTGCTGATTTTTATTTCTGCAATTTCCAGCATTCTGTAAATTTTCCAAAATTTGTGTTTTCAGCAAATTTATTTTTTCCAGCTTGTTGAATGTATGTTTATGGGAAAGGGCATTTAATTACATGGGAGAAATAAGGAGAAACTGAAAACCGGGGTGGGAAAACAAAATTTTTTACACCAACTGAGCTTCTCTGTATAGTCTCTTATTCTCACCTCCAAAAACTGGGACAATAGCATAGGACAGATCATTTTTCAATGTTCCACCTAATCTCTTGATCCAACCTTTGGAAAGAAACATGCCAAACTTGGGGGGTACATCTGCGACCACAATATCCATCATCATGCTCTTCATGGGCCGCTGAGACAAGGTGATGGCTAGGTCTTTGATTAATCCCAAACATTTCACTTTCTAGAGTCCAAAGAAAACAGGTCATGATAAGACTTGGTAATGTCAAGACCCAACTCATCCATGACAGCCTTGGGCATTAGATTATGGCTGGCTCCTGTGACCAGAAGGCATTTGTGAAGGATTTTGTCGTGAATAGTCAAAGAAACGAATGATGGGGATCTGTCATCACAATTTTCAATCATTGGGCTGAGAGCAACAACTGGTTTGTCGTCTTGTAGATTTACATAGTCAGTGGAAGCTTGGATGGCTTTAGGCTCAAGGGCCTCGAGGATAGATCTCTTGAAGGACTCATTCTTCACTAGTTCAATCAGAGGTATAGGTATGCTTAGCTTCTGAATTTCTGATTCAAAACTGAAAGGAGAAGGAGACTTGTTAAGGCCTCTTACCTCGTGAGCTGGAGCTTTGAGGATGATGGGATCAACTACCGGTCGTTTCTGCTTTTTAGCTTGCTGTATTGCAGGGACAACCACTCTCTGAACAGGTGTTTCCTTGGCATTATTCATCTTCGACCTCAGGTCATATATGTGTTGATCATCAGTTCGCAGAACAACTCCACCATCCCACTCTTAGATGATCTGGTCATTGAATAATGACTTTTCATAGGCAGCTGAGGTCAAAAAGGAGGCACTGCCTTTATCTTCCAGACAATGGATCTCTTCATCTTCTTCAAACTACTCTTCTTCCATGACTACATTCTGGAAAGGGGTCTTCACCCTTTGGTCTTCATTGACATCTTTGCTTCTTTGCAGAATCTGCAACTGCTCATTAGCTCTTCTATATGGATTTGGATTTCTAGGAGCAAAGGTATTAGGAACTCTTCCTTTCCTAGGGTGCTGCTCAACCTTTAATTTGGAGATTTCAGAGGCTAATGACTCTATCATATTGGTCATTTTATCTATCTTGGGATCTGAAGATGATGAAGATTCGCCCCTCTATTTCCTTCTATCAACATTCCCCTTGAGCTTCTCTGCAGCCATGATGTTCTATAGACCTTGGGGTCAGTTCTCTGAACCATTTTCTAGCTTCTCCATCTAGACTTCGGACAAAGACTCTCATCCATACATCATCTTCACTAATGTCCAGGTTATCAGCATAGCTATAGAATGATCAAGATGTTCCTCAGCTGTAACACATTCAGTCCAAGTGAGCTTAGGCATATACTTTTGATATTCTCCAGTAGGCATGGCATTCAAAGGAGTGGGCAGTAGTAGAGGTCCATACCTAGTAGCCTATGTAACCAGATTCGTCCTATAGGCCCCACGAATCTCGAATCCATCGTGTCCGACGCGATTCTCTCCAGATTCGTGTCCAAAACCCATGACACGTTGTGTCCTTTTTTGACACGTCGAATCTGAGTGCGTGTCACGATTTTGGGAATCGTGTCCTGTTTTCCAGGACTCGCTAGGCTCAAAAAGTGACCTGTGTGGGTATGAAAAGGCTGCATTTGGTCATTACAGCCACGCATATTTTCATTTGGCAAGCGTTTTGGCAGCTTCATGATCAAGTCTAGGCCCTAGTATTGATATGCTATTCATGGTAATGTTAAATTCTTAAAGTAAAAATGACATTCTCCTTAATCTTCATTTTCATCCTTCACTTAAATTTTTAACATTACCATGAAATGACTCAGGATGTTTGAGAGGGGTTCCAGCCTCATTGGATTTCATATGGATAAAGTAGAATTTTAGATTTCATTCAAAATCCAGCAGACTTATCAGTTTTTCAGGATTTTAGGATTGGGGGATTGCAATGTTTCCATTGAATTTTGTCATGTATTAGGGTATGGAACCCATATTTAATCAAGAGCACCAAACCAAGAGCTTCTGAATATGTCGTTCCCGCTCCCAAGTAACACTGTTCCTGATGATATGGATCTGGACACCAGTGTTGAGTTGGCATTGGCCAACATGGATCTCAATTATCCAGTGCTAGAGCCTGTTAGATTTGATGACTTAGAGGGGTCATCCTCCACACCAGCAGATGCAGAGGCGACTATGGATACAGGGGAGGAGGAGGATGCAGAGGAGAGGAGTGGGGACCATGATGATGAGGACATTGATGCTAATTTTGATGCTGATTGATGCCTTGAGGCTTGTATACCTGTAGTTGTTTTATATTTTCTATTTCTCTTTGCCATTGGCATTGCACAAGCACTACCTATGTAACACATTTTGATTTGATGACTTAATGAGAAAACTACAATTATCAGTGTGTTTATCTTACTATCTTGTAGTTGTAAGTTGTCTTTCAATTATGAATTATGAATCATGATTTATGTGACCAGTACCACTGACATATATTTGAATTTTATATGTATTATGCATGCTAATAGCTATAGATGAAGATCTATGTTTCAAATCAATAAATTTGTATCATTAATTAAAATTTGTGTAAGAAATATCTAATTTTTAATATATATATATATATATATATATTATATATATATATATATATATTTTAATAAATAATATAAACAAATCCTACGTGTGTTGTTTCGGGGGGTCAACGTGTCCGAATCCGACACCACGAATCCCGAATCCTTGTGTCAGGTGACTTAGCTAGCAGCTATGATTATTTCCATTTTGGTAGGTGCTGCCATAGCTGTGGTGGCTATAAGGGTACTGGAAGTCTGAATGACAGAGGGTTGAGGAGTGACTGATAGGACTAAAGGAGTATGATGGATAGGAGGAGAGGCTTCCTTTGGGCTTACAACGAAAGAACCTAAAGAATAAGGAGCTATATGAATCTTTGAGATCTTTTCTTCACTGCTAGTATTAGATGCTATACTCTCAACATGTATTTGTTCTTTTATAGGATTTTCTTGAAGAGATATAGAATATTGTTTAGATCTACCTGAACTTGATGTTGCTTTCTGCAACACATTTCTTTCTTTGATGATTTTTTCAGGGTCAGGTACTGGGTCAGCTCGTGGCTTCTGAGGATTTCTTCGAGTATGCGTCACACACTGAGCCAAAACTATGGAGTGGAGTCACCAAGAAGTTCATCCTCTAGTAGAGTCGCCAAGTAGATGACTACAACCCAAATAGTGTCCAGGGTTTGTCTATCATCAAGCTGGATCTGTGTCGTCCCCCAGGGAAGTTGAGCTTCAGTCTCCTATCCCCGGCAGCGGCGCCAATTATGTTAGCACTCCAGGAAACTCTGCTAGGTTGTAGCTCGAAGATCCCTGGCAACATATAAATCTTCAATATCGTTCTTTGAACTATTGGAATGGATTGGGGTTTGGATCAAGTCAGATGACTGTTTATCTCTATTTTCCCTCAAGACATGCATGAACATCCTCAGCTTGACAAGGCTTTCAACCACTAATGCTCAATAGTTTATAGATTCAATGGATAGATGGAGGATCCTAACTGTACCAACATATACATACACAAACACATATGAATGGCTAGCTACATAAAGTAAATGAAGCTTGCAAATTTAATTTATCAACGCAGAGATAAGATGACAACTATCTGGCATTAGATACAGAAGAAAACATGAATAACCTATTCAAGTGCAAGCTTAGAACATAGGGGAAGATGGGAACTGAACATGTAACAACAAAAGAAGCTTGTATTACTGTAATGAAGATGAGACGCTGGAAGGAACAGAGTATCCATAGTCTCCAATAGTTGAACCTCTATTCCTTCGAACTTTCCGCCATTTATAGGCTTTTTACAATACTATTGAACTCTCTGAGGCTCGAGGTGTTTTAATCTGTCCCCTCTGTCTTCTAACTACTTGATGCCATAACTAGACAAACATGAGCTCAGAGAGCTTTGTTTCTAACAAAAACGGTAATCAAATTCTGGTAATTTCGCTGCATTGTCAGGTGGTTCACTGGTGCTAGCGCGTTCCATGATCATTTCTGTTGGTTTGACTGTATTGTGCTGTTGTTTTTCCCCTTTTTGGCCATGCATTCTGTTATTTCAGTTCACTGTCTGACTGTCAAAAACATTGAGCGAGCCAACAAATTTCCTCCTTGGGTGACTGGTGGGAAGTGGGGTACGGAGGCTATTGGATCGAGAGGAATGGATGGAGGAGATCAATTGTCGGAGGCTTGAAGTCACGGCAGGAGCGGAATAAGTTTGAGGTGTCAGATCTTAGATGGGTAGTGTTAGCACTCCAGGAAACTCTCCTAGGTTGTAGCTCGGAGATGCCTGACAACATCTAAATCTTCAATATCGTTCTCTGAACTATTGGAATGGATTGGGGTTTGGATCAAGTCAGATTACTGTTCATCTCTGTTTTCACTCAAGACATGCACGAACACCCTCAGCTTGATAAGGCTTTTGACCACTGATGCTCAATAGTTTATAGATTTAATGAATAGATGGAGAATCCTGACCTTACCAGCAGATACATACACAAACACATATGAATAGCTAGCTACAGAAAGTAAATGAAGCTTGCAAATCTAATTTATCAATGTAGAGATAAGATGACAATTATTTGGCATTAGATACAGAAGAAAACGTGAATAACCTATTCAAGTGCAAGCTTAGAACAAAGGAGAAGATGGGAATTGAACATGTAACAGCAAAAGAAGCTTGTATTACTGGAATGAAGATGAGACGCTGGAAGGAACAGAGTATCCACAGTCTCCAAAAGTTGAACCTCTATTCCTTCGAACTTTTGGCCATTTATAAGCTTTTTACAATACTTTCGAACACTCTAAGGCTTGAGATGCCTTAATTTGTCCCCTTTGTCTTCTAACTACTTGATGCCATAACTAGACAAACATGAGCTCAGAGAGCTCTGCTTCTAACAAACACGGTAATCAAATTCTGGTAATTTCGCTGCGTTGTTAGGTGGTTCACTCGTGCCAGCGTGTTCCATGATCATTTCTGTTGGTTCGGTTGCATCGTGCTGTTGTTTTTTCCCCTTTTCGGTCATTTATTTTGTTATTTCAGTTCACTGTTCCATTGTGAAAAACACTGACCGAGCCAACAAATTTCCTCTCCAGGTGATTGGGGGGAAGTGGGGTACGGAGGCCGTTGGATCGGGAGGAATGGACGGAGGAGATCAATCGCTGGAGGCTTGAAGTCGTGGCGGGAGCGAATTAAGTCCGAGTTGTCAAATCTTAGATGGGTAGATCGGACGGCTACTGGGTGGAGGTGCTCGAAGGATAATGCTCGGGAGCGGTTTTTACTCAAGCGGAAATGGTTTATATCTGGCGGTCATCGGGCAGTAAGTGGTAAAGGTCGGAGCCCGCCCGATTCCATTCCTCGAGCACCACGTAGCAGCAGAGGAGAGAGAGGAAAACGCTTTATCGGGCGGGTATCCCTCTCTCTTGTTGCCCGAGCGATATGTGCTATAACCGTTAGATCTGGCGGAAATGATCTAATGGCGGTGATTGGTTGGAGCGAGTGAGCGTAAATCGTTAGTCGGATGAAGTGTGGACCGTCAGATTAATGGGAAGATCGACGGCGGGGATCGGAGAATGGAGAGTGCAGTGGAAAGGAGATGAACCGAGAGTGGACCCGCCAATAATGCTGAGCGTGGGTGTAGACTTTTTGAAGTCTAGTTTACGGCCAAAGCGACGCAAGAGGAGACGTGGACCATCAGAGCTAAAGCACAGGATATTTCCGTTAAAATGGCAGCAGTGCACCTCAGGGCTAACAGGGCTAATAAGAAAAAATGAAGTAAATTGCTCTTAATTATAGAACATACCATTGTAAAATTAACAATATCTATGTCAAATGTCTTGATGAAGGTCAAGATTGGTTCAACAAACCACAGATGGTATTGGACTTTGTCCCATCATGCTTATAATGCTTGCCTCACCTCCACAAGCCTCTCTATGAAAAGAGTGTGGGAGGCAAAACGAGTTTCAACAACCTACAAGTTAAAAAAAGTCAAATCTCAAATGAGAAATCGTATATAAATTTGTAATTAAAATTAAGAATTTCCAATACAAATAGTATTGATTAAAAAAAGTGTACCTTCAGGATCTGTTAAAATTTCTGTTTTCCCACCCCGGTTTTCAGTTTTTCCTTATTTTTTCCCATGTAGTTAAATGTCCTTTCCCATAAACATACATTCAACAGGCTGAAAAAAATAAATTTGCTGAAAACACAAATTCTAGAAAATTTACAGAATGCTGGAAATTGCAGAAATAAAAATCAGCAGTAATAAACAACCATTAAAACACATTAAAACACTGATATTTTTGGTCAACGTGACCTTGGAAAAATCCCCTACAACTCTTGGGGAAACCCAGTTTGAGAGCTCCTCTTTATTTCTGGAAAATGCCTTTTTACAGTGAGAAATTTCAGCGAAAATCAGCAAAAATCAGCAAACAAATTTCCAACTTATCTCGATTTCTGAGCCTCACAACCCACTGGAAATTTCCAAACAGCAACACAATGTTGCACGACAACTGTACGGACGGTACGGACGGCCGTACGGACGATACAAATGGCTGTACGGACGGTACGGACAGGCTGTACGGACGGTATGGACAGGCTGTACGGACCTCGATTTTTGTGCAGAAAATCAGTTGCCTTGATTTCTGTGCAAAAACAAATCTGCCTTTTACTGTTTGCTCAGCAAAAATCTGCCTTTTATTGCTGGTTCTTTCAACTGTATGCTTGTTCTTTCTGCTGTATGCTTGTTCTTTCTGCTGTTCTGATTTGCTGAAGAGCTGCCTGGTATGTGTGCCAAACTGTTGCCTCTTTCTCCTTCCTGTCCAGAAATCTCCCTTGCTCTCTTGCTCTCCTTCTCCCAATCTGCTCATGAAAGAATGAATGATCTTTTTCTTCATTTTCCTCCTTTAACCCAACCCTAAATGACTTTTGGGTGATCCCTAAATCCAATGGCTGAGATAGATTTAGATCAATGGCTGAGATTAAATGCACATTTAAATCTCACTTTCTATTTTTTAATTCACCCACTTTAATAAAGACCCACTTAGTCATTTATTTCCAAAGTCACTTTTCCTTTCTAATTATACATTAACTTTATTAAAGTCACTTTAAAATTAGACTTCAGTAACTTTATCACTTAAAGTCACTTTTAAATTAGATTTTAACTTTATAAAAAATTATAAAGTCACTTTAGGAGAAAAATTAAAATCTTTTGGACACTTTTCCCTAGGCCAAAGATCAAAGTCTAAGAGAACCACCTCACCTGTCCTCCGGTACCAAATTTCAACACTCCCTCTTACCGAGGAAGGTGTTCCTCACCACACCCATCTTGTCTCTGAAGTAAACATGCTTGCCCCGTGGTAAGGCTTTGGTAAGAATGTCTGCTATCTTCTCATTAGTGGAAATATACTCAAGCTTCACAGCTCCCTTCTGAACATAGTCTCTGATGAAATGATATCTGATCCCGATATGCTTTGACCTGTCATGAAATACTAGATTTTCCATGAGTTTAATGCAACTCTGATTATCACAGTAAATCACTGAAGGTCTCAACCGCTAACCAAATAAGCCAAACAACATCTTGCGAAGCCAGATGGCCTCACAACTAGCTAGACTGGCTACCATATACTTTGCTTCTGTTGAACTCAGTGCTATTGACTGCTGCTTCCGGCTGAACCATGACACTACTGCTGAACCCAACCCAAAACAGCACCCTGAAGTGCTCTTCCTATCAGAAGCACAACCTGCCCAATCAGAATCAGTGTATCCTACCAATCTCACTCCATATCCCTGCCTGTAGTCCAGACCATAATCCACTGTTCCCTGCAAGTACCGCAAAATGTGTTTTGCAGCCACCCAGTGAACCTTCCTAGGCTCACACATAAAATGACTCATCGTGTTGACTGCAAAATAGATATCTGGTCTAGTGTTGACCAAATACATCAAGGAACCAATCAGCTG
>APFE031710976.1:0-17697 GCA_000404065.3 Pinus taeda
ACTCAATTAATAAATTATATTTTATATTTATAAATTTTTAAGACCCTGACGCTCCCCCGCGTTTCCTAAAAAATGGTAGGGAGCTTTTGCATAGGCCGCTCCCGCGCCCCCTCGTCCCGGAACCTTGGTGGAACATTGGTTATTTCTGCCTATGTTGTCATTTTGAAGCATTAAGGTTATACATAGGCTGTAGATACAAGTGAGAAAAGAAATGCTAAGTGGAACATGAGAAACCATCAATCATCAAGGATAATAAATTAAGATTGAATGATCGGATTTGCAAATTATTAAACTAAACTGAAATCCACATTGGCTTAATCCATCCATAACTGTAACGTATAACCGGATAGAGGACTGGAACTTAAATCTCTAACACCATCTCAGTAATATGCAGCCTACTCCTTAATGTTTGAAGACATTGAACAAATATAACACACATTTCAGAATATATTAGAAGAATGCATAAGTGGTTTCGAAAAAAAAGGCCAAGAACAATTGCACAGAAAAATATAAGTACGTTTCATGCTCTAAGTACTTCCATTTGTGGCTTCCAGGTATTCATTTTTCTCTTCTTCCTATTAAGATTCACATTGGACAATCTTCAGTCAGTTTGAGATCAAAAACACATTGTGAGATTTGAATGTTCATTTATTTCATTAGAAGCATCATTCAAAAATTGTACACTCGTAAGTTGTAACCTCTTTAAAACCCTCCATCTACCACTTCTGTTTATTGCAGTCTACAAAAGGCTTACTAGATTGTACATCAAAATTTTCTTCTCCATATATCACAGTTTCATTGTGATGTGGATCAAACAAAACAACGTTGTTTAAATAGAAAGAAACCAACCCACTCCAATCTGCACCCTAACAGTACAGGCACTAGGTTTTCGGATTGCAATCTGCAGCCTAACGAGATGTTATTTATTGAGTTTTTGGGAGATGCTCTTTCTGCATACAATAAAGTTTATCTTGAGTATATGAGTGGGCTTCACCTAAAATGAAGCAGATCCTAATCTATATATTATATATTTGTTGGGACTGATCTGCTTATTATAGTGTTGTATATAGGTCAGTTGTTTCTTACAGATGCGGACAAGCTCATTGTAGGTTGCAAAGAAGATATGGCAGTTGAGTTTGAGATGACATTACTACTTGGGTTTGGAGCTTTGGCAAAGACCAAGGGAGATATTCCTCTGGCAAGGTAGACCCTGAAAAGGTTTCAAATAGAGGACTACCCGTTGATCAAAGTTGTCATTGATGTCGACAGGGCATTGTTGGAGATGGCAAAAGTTTTAATCCTTATGATGGACGAATAACCCTTTTGAGATGTTGCCCTAACCTCATTGAAGACTCTCATTATGCTAACCCTAAGGGAGAAAACCCTAAGTCCTTGTTGATCCCTTTCTAATGCAAACCCTAGCTATATTTATATATCCCTATCTGTATGATGACGAGCCCTAGATTGTTGATGCATGATCTAATGATGAATGAAGAAGCCCTTACAGTGAAACCCTTCTAGGCACATGTATGCATAATAATACACATTCATGAAACCCTAGCCCTTGTCCTTATGTGATAATGATGCATGGATAAATGTTGATTGACAAGTAGGATGCCCTAAGCCCTAGCCTTGTTGAAGATGCCCTAAGAAAGAAGAAATTGAAAAGGTGCATAGCCTTAAATCTATTTGACCAAACCTACATCTATGCCCTAACATCCTAGTCCTTGAATATTAAGAAGCCCTATCCACATTCCAAATGTCCATAACCTGATGGCTGTCATAATCCTTAAACATTTTGAATCTAGCCCTAATATCTGAAAAGAAAAATATTTTTATTAACATTTGAGACATCATCTTAAAATGACTCTTTCACCAACTTGTAGAAGACATTTTTCCCTTTCCAACGAGCTCTTACTCACCCTCTAACTCCTCATAGGCTGAGAGAAAATAATTTTACGACTTAAAATAATATATTTTTGATGATGGCCGGCATGAACCTACATGTCCAAGTCGGCTCCTCCTCCAAGTGATGTGTCTATTCATTATAACCCAAAACTAGTATATATTGACGTCTGAACTCATCATTCTAGCCATCAATTCAGTGACCGATTCAGATAAGAAGACAGAAGCAGATTTGAAAGCCGAGGAGAACAAAGGAAATTACAGTTTGGGGAATTCTTGTGTTAAGCTTGAATTTGAGAAGGTTGGATTATTTGCAAAGAACCTTTAACTCGGATCTGTGATAGGGGCAGTCATTTGTGGTCAACTCTATACCTCAGATCAGTAATAAAATGAGAGGACAGTCACCTGAATTTGGACAACTGCTGTGGAAGACCGAAGTTACAGTCCTGTTACAGATTTCGAACAGTGGACAGTAATCTCTTTGTGGAGGTCGGATTATATATCATTCTGTGGAGCAATTGTAGAAGGATTGCAGACCCCTGACCAGTGTATAAACAGTTTGAGGCTCAGATCTGCACCTGTGACAGGTAGTCTCCTGTAGAAGCTCGATCATATGATCAGTCTCCTTGGAGGCACGTTTTTAGAGCTCGGAAACTGTTATTGAAGCTTGATCTTAAGGCTCGAAGCCCTGTCACCTTCGGAGCTGAAGGACAGCCATCTGTGGGAGGACAGACCTCAAGAACAGTGCCTTGGATAGGCTTGGATTAATTGCCTAGGCTCGGATTGCAGACTGTGGTGCCTCGGTGTGCGGACAGTCACAAACTCAGACCTGTTTCATTTGCCTTCAAGCTCTGACTTACAGCAGTCTTCGAACCTGTGATCTGAGTTTTTGAGGAGGCTCAGACAACTCAGATTGTAGGCCTGTGGTGGTGGACCTTCGGCTTAGTAGCTATTGCAGTCATTGTGGAAAGGAGTCTAATTCTCTTTGAATGCAGCTCTTTGATGTATCTTGGAGCAAATTTGATATACATCTTGAAGTGGTTTTGGAGTTGTCTAGGGGATATTCTTGAGTAGACCTTGGAGTATCATCCTAGAGCACATTGTGAAGCACTTGTGCTTATTGAAGATACCTTGGAGCATCACTGAAGACCTTGTGAAGATATTTGGAAGCTGATCTTGGAGACATTATTGGAGACCATGATGCATTGCTGAAGCCATCATGATGTGACCTTGGATAAATTGTTTGGGTAACATGAAGAGTTGTGGTGACAGCTTCTGAGAATATAAAGTTGTCATTGATGAAGTGATTTGGAGATTAAGTGAAGGCATTGTTGAAGGTCAAGATTTTGTCAGGGTTGGTTGCAGAAGATATTGGGAGCCTTGAAGAACCATTGAACTTATCTTGAAGAATTGAAGCCGTGGGTTGGAGCCCTAGAGGATAGGAGTCCTCAAGAAGATCAGGTCAGAGCCCTAGAGGTTGGTGCCTCATAGAGCCCTGATCAGGTTGGAGTCTTCATCTAGGGTTGGAGGCCTGATGTATTATTGTACTTGATTCATTGTAAAGAGAATCAGAGTCCTCGTCACTTCTGATTATTGTATCATTGTTCATTTTGTGTTCTAATTATAAGTGATCTTAACTGGTAAAAATAACAATTGAAAAGAAATACTGATTCACACCCCCCCCCCTCAGTATCTCCAACACTACAAACACATGGCGACACCCACGAACACTAATCTGAAGAAGGAGACAGCTTCCAATTCGAAGTCGGTGGACCCTAAACTATACAAGCAATAGATAGGATCAACTCATCTGCTGGGAAAATACACATCAACTCACAGAAAAGGATTATTTGCCAGATTTTCAATCTTCTAGATTTTTCATCTTTCGAATGTCCAAATTCTGCTCTTTCATCCCTTTCTGCTAAGCCTGTGGTCACAGCCCCCACTGGCCCATGTGACCAGGGGCTGGGACTAAAAAACGTCCAATCCCCGAATTTTGAAATTTTCCAAAATTGTTTACATACCTCAAGGTTAATTACAATTGTAAAAAGACAGACTCATACAACTTGATAAGGTTCTAAGGTCTTACAGGCTACATTGAAGTCTTGTTTACGCAATCAAATGGAATTTTTACTTCAATAAATATGTATGAATGTGCTCTCTGTTTTAGGTTCAAAAAAAGATAAAAAAATAAAAAATATATATTAATTCCAGAACCTAGAGTTGAACAATTCAGTGACTATCATCAAGAATTTAAAAACTTGAACAAGAAACTTTTATATAGAAAACTTCTGAACATATCACATGGCCAGCTTGATTCCTCCTGTTTGAATTTCGGATTTCCCATTCCTTTCCCCTACAAGAATTTGGCATTCTACATGTTTTTTAAATATAAATTCAATATAAGAGATATATATAGATGCTCCAGGATGCTCTCCTCCCGAGAAGTTTTAGAAAATGGTGTTCTTAATGTTTCCACTCCCAAAAACACTCTTGCTCCGCTCCACACTCTAGTAACCTTGTTTTGGCATTTACAAGTTCAAAAATTACAAATATTCATTTTATTAATGCTAGGCCTATATGTGGTGAACAATTTTCAATTCTATTTCAAGGATGCCTCTAAGGTAAGAGCAATCAATAAATCTTAAGGCCTAAGGTAAAAAATGATTAATAGCTTCCAAAAAAAGTTAAAAAGGGATTGGAGCAGTGTTACCCAAATCATCCTAATAGGGTTGCCTACCCACTCTCAATTTGCACAATGAATTGATTCATTTTGAGAACACATTCCTAGTACTTTAAAAACACTCCCAGGTCACTTAGAAATCACCTTAGGAAATTGTGCTTTGCCAATGCTCCACAAGCGCTCTGATACTGCTCCACCAACCCTGCACACGTGTTCTAGTTCAAGCATTTAAAAAACATTCTTAATGGCCCCAATAGACCCCATGTCTTAATGGAAAGTAAAGGGCAACACTAAACCCCTTCATCATCCATCTCATTCTAATCCATCATGCCATTCATCTTTGGCTCAGGTTATAACTCTTTTGAAAGGATTCTTGTCTGTTTTTAATATAGCATGTCAATGGGAGATTGGAGGAGATTGAAGTCTACTTTAATCACATTCCACTATTGTTTACAATTAGAAAGTTTAAAAATAATCTCAAAGCTCATTCTCTGAAAAAAAAAACTATGTTGTTTCTTTATCGATGTGTTCTCTCTTCTCCTACTACTTCCCATTTCTCCTCCGTCGTTCTATCATGGGTTTGTCATCCAAGACTTGAGGGAAATGTTCTCCATGTAGTGTATGCTTCCAACTTTTATTCGCATGGTGTTAGTGGGGAATCGAAATGATGGATAAGAAGAAAGCAAGTTCATAGTGATCCATTCTAAGAAAATAAGGAAGGTTCAAAAGAGGATGAAGGAAATTAAGATGAAAGTGGAGGTGAAGATACAAGAAAACTTGCTAACACCCTTATAGAAGTATGTGACAAAACTTGAGGGGGGGTGGAACTACGAACTTTATGTGCAGATATGAAAGTAATGGGTGAAACTTTACATCGATCCATATACCATGTCAGGAAGCATCTTTGTGGGATAATGTCAGGTCACACCATGTCAGGAAGCATCTTTGTGGGATAATGTCAGGTCACAAGGCCACTGATGGTTAAATCAAAACTTGCCCCAAGGTATTAAAGTAAGATATAGCAAAATATCATGGAAGATGAAGACACACAAAAAAGGAACAGTAAGCAACAAAAATTCCAATTTGATACCACATTAAGAATGTTTTGCCATTCCATATTTAGGGTGGGAGTAGAAGTACTGCAATAGTAGATTTCCTTCAACTCATGCCAAAAGATAACCATTCAGAAGGCTTAGTCGTCATACAAAAGGATATACATGAGGGGTGCTCTACTCCAATTTACTACCATCCACTAGAAGTATACCATGTCACTATCAGTTTATCAAATATCACTAGGGCACTCTCCAACCAGAGCTATGTCTCATCATATGGCACCAAAACAAGGGGTAGATCACCATACAAATGTGCAACGAAGAATACCATGATACCAACATAGATCATGTAAAACAAGGTGCAAGAATCTCATCATGTATCCACCAAGAAGATGATACATAAAAAAAAGGCATGTGATATGAAGAGAATACCCATAGATGAGCCATCAAACATGAGAATCCAAAGAAAGAAATGAGTCTTCTCCCACCAAAAATCAACTCCATCAAAGGATAGTACCATCTAGATTCTGAGCATACGGGTGTCAGCAAAGATGTCATAATGGAAATGTAATCTATTGTGTTTACCCCTCAATCCATCAAAATCTCCTTGATGAAAGTCAAGGGTGTAACCCTCAGACAACAAGAGGGGTAACTAGCCCAATGAACGAGTAGATAATATCCTCTTGAGTGACCAAGGCTTAGAAGGCATGTTTAAAGTTTTAAACACTAGGACTTCTTGACAGGTCACCCATCCCAGTACTATTCTAATTTCTAGCCCGGGTGTGCTTAATTGTGGAGTTCTTATGAGGTCCAGTGC
Source organism: Pinus taeda (assembly GCA_000404065.3). Taxonomy (NCBI): domain Eukaryota; kingdom Viridiplantae; phylum Streptophyta; class Pinopsida; order Pinales; family Pinaceae; genus Pinus; species Pinus taeda. Next base: position 6,458 of record APFE031710976.1, read on the forward strand.
ATATCAGATTTCAAATCAGCCTCATTTTTACTGATAATTATTAATTTCCTTTGCTTCTCTTTTCATTCATTCTTCACATTTACCAAAGTTACTAGTCATTTTCCAGTTAAATAATGGACTTTAAACACACAAACTTCAAATTTTAAGTCATCAAATTTGAAAATTGAATTTTGAAATTTTGAAATTCAAACTTTGAAATCCATTAAAGAGCTCATAATTTTGGCCACAAAGTTGAGAGCAAAAAATAGTATTCTTTTAGTTTCAAAAAATGTTTCAAATTTTGGCTCATTCTTAATAACATTTTCATTGGCTTCATTTTCAAAACCTACCAGTTATTTTTTCTTAAAATCCACTGATGATCTCATAAAGAGCAAAACTAGCTTGGACACAATAATAAGTGTAACCAAGAATATTTTAGGGATTTCACATTGGATTTCAATGTTTGTCTCATTCTTAATAGAATTTACAGTTGTTTTTGTTTTCTGTTGTTCTTCACTTTTCCAAAAGTTCTAGTCATTTTTCTCTAAAGTCTAAGTCTACTAGTGAGCTCATATAAAGTATTTTCGGTATCTCACATAAGATTTCAAAATTCCAATTACTCTTGAAACTATTTTCATTCATTCTTCAGTTTTCACAAACTGCTAATCAAATTTCCTTAAAATTTAAACTTTAAATCCTAAACAAACCATTTAACCCTTTCAAATTTCCCTTCCATATGAAGTTGGTCAGCTTGTTACTTCATCATGTTTCTTCCATAAACTATAATAATACTACAAGCCCAAAATATGGATTTCTTAAGTAACATCCCATATGATTTTGAGCATTGAGTTCAATGGCTGTAATTAGATAAGATAATTTTATTATTGTCTAACAAAACACCACAAAAGTATGTCAAATGGAGTAAACAAGTACATCCAGTGCCAACATAAGGAGAGAGTGCCAAGGCATCTCCAAGAACAATGCTAAAAACAGAAAGATATTTATGTCTAAGATCTTAGCCAGTTAGAGACTTGACTCAATTATGTCAACTAAAGAAAGCTAAGAAAATTTAAAAGGATAAAAGAGATAATATAAGATTAGGTCCTTGTACAATACAAGTGCTATAAACTGACAGGATCTGGAAATATAACTAGAGCTGCCAGCCAAGGACAAGTGATGGTTTATTGGCAATGAATCTGATGAAATTACAGGAAATTCTCTTAGTGGTTAATGGAGTATCTTAAGAAATTCTCTTGGTGTTTATGGAGTAGGTCCCCAGTGAGTAAAGCCACTAGATTCCCAAGCAATGCCAACTCTGTCAATGTCTGTTATGTAAACTTTGTCTTTTAGAATGTAGTCTCCATTTTCAGCTCAACTTTACAAACTATCCCTTCACATTGGATTCGCTAATGGCCAGGAATGTAGATTGGGAAAGGCTCAAAAGTTTCCAACATCTCCACCAGATATATGAGTGGAGAAGGCTGATCTTCAGGCTCAAATATGTTAATTGAATATCCAGATTCAGCCTTGATCAGAATCTAATTTCAATTCCAGCTGATGCAAGTGTTTGGCCAACAAATTTTCTGCAATTACAATTAGACCATTGACATGTAATTAGAATCTTTTAGTTCTTAAAACTATATAAATCACCTTTTCTAGGGACGAAAGCTCAAATATTCTTAATGTGTTTCTTAGTGCGGCAAAAACAAAGACGCTCATTGAGAATATTCAAATTTTCAGTCCATTTAAAAATATTTAAATTTTTGGCCATTATTAAGAGGAATACTTGTTTAGAAGGAAAAATTGTTCTTATATACATGTTTTGGGGTCCTTTTACGGGATTCAAGACCTGTTTTTTTCCTTTACATACTCAAAAACCAAAGTTAAGACCAGATATATGTTCCATGTATTGCAGAAGTAAACAAGAGTATAAGAAACAAATGAAAAGTCTAAAACAGTGTAAAAAACAAATATGATTTCACCCAAGAACATGCACATTCAGAGGTGCAGTGTTATTTAGAAATTAGTTGGACTTGAGCTGCCCTAAGAACCATGCAACTGAATAGATTGAACCAAAACATATGAAAATATTTCCATGTTTAACATAGCCATCTAAAGGCAGAATCCAAACTAATTCAATCAGTCAAAATCATGAATTTCTCATCCACATAATTGTTGAAATGAACTAATTGTATACACATTCTGAAAAGTTGAAAACCTTACAATTTTCACTAGATCCTGAGTTACAGGGTTCAAGTGCCACATCAGCATCTACATTAGTCTTAGTACTTGACGAACTTGGATCGGGCTCCCTAAGGTCTTTAAGCTCAGATGCCCTCTCAACGCCCTTGGAGTTATATGGAGCAATATGATGTGTTGTTAACTGAAGAGAACCTAATAACTCGTTTTCTATACAATCATACCTGCAAAAGATAATTGGAGTGATTAAAATTAAAATAGAGGTACATTAAAATAAACTTTTTTATGAACATCAAAAGAAGGGCGACACTAAATAAAATGCAATTGCATTTTTCAGCACACATTAATGGCTTACATTTTTCTACACAAAGTATCAGTCAGGACACTAAGATTAATGACTTGCATTCGGATATCCATAACACGTCTTTCACTCTGCTCAAGAGGTCCCTCAATAAACTTTGAAAGGCTTTCTACTTTTCTCTCTAATTGTTGTTGTTGATCTTCAAAAAGGTGCTGTTTCATTTCCTTTTCACTTGGTGTCATTTCATCCTTGAATAAGTCATCTCCAAACATGTGAAATGCAAAAGGATAAGAGTAGGAAAGGGCACGCCTTGCTCTAAATAGTCTTTGCAGTCCATTTATTAGCCAACTGTAATCCCTCACACCAGATTCCTTCCTTTCTAAATCTAAAATTGTTGCCTCTAATGTTTCCCTCTGCTTCGATTCAAGTTTCAAAGAATCCATATGTGCTTTCCAACGTGACTGATAATGTATGTATCTTTTCAAATCACGTTTTGCCTTCTCAGACTCCTTCTCTCTATCTTCTTTATATCGACCACAACTGTGCCCTTCAATGCTTGTCCAGGTATGCTCGCGGCCAGTAGCACCGCCACATAACCAACTACAAACCAAACAAATAGACTATTTCTCAGTAGATATCAAGCTAGTAAAGAAATAAAAAATGCAACGGTGTGTGAACTAAATAAACACAAGGGAATCAAACAGACCAAACAGTATCCAATATAGCAAAAGCATATTAAAATTAAAACACAAACACAAATATAAAGAGACCAAACAGTATCCAGTGGAGAAAAATCCCCACAATAGGTTGTGGATAAATTCAATAATGTGTTTATATATTCTAGTAAAATTAATGGTTTGTAGATTGAAAAGTGTATCTGAAAACCCTAACATTCAAGACCAATAACTATAATAGTATAATGATATACTTTTGATATTTACCAGTCTAGAATGCCATATAATTTCTTCAGAAATCTTCGCCTAGCAAGAATAGGAAAAGAAAACTAATTGCAAAACTTGCCAGCTGCAAATGTGAAAGGTCAGAAACAAAAATCTCAACAACAGGTATTAGAGCAAATTACCCAACTTTACAGTTAACTGCGCATAGAAGACCAGACATAGTTAATTCCAGAAAGGAGACCATCAGCTTGAATGTAACACAATATTACTATACAACAAATAAATATCTGTGTGTTGAAGCTATAAAAGCAGGAAGGAGGTTCAAAATTAAGTCTTCTATTTTAAAACCTCATCCATTTCCAAAGCTGAAGCTTATAGTATAGGATGACAAAAAGCCTACAAAGTAACAAAATATATCAATCTTAAACTATTCTGACAAATAATTTAAATGTCTTAGAATATTTAATACAGAAACCAAGCTCAACTTTCTAGTTGCCACCAAATTAAAACAAATAACCATTACAACCGACAAATAAACAGAAACGAGACTGGACAACACTACAATCAGGTCCAACAAAGAAATCCAGGATTAACAACATGCAAATTCACAATGATGTAAGTTTACAGACTAGAAATCAACAGAACAACTCAAGCACTACATACGATATATCACAACACTGCCATAAACTCTTGGTCATACATACCAGAAAGCTTGGCCACAGATGCAGCTCACCAAATTGCAACCACCATTTTTTTCTACTGGCTTACGACACTTGGGACAGGCCTTTGTATTAACTGTAAGCCAATTAACTGTCTCTGACTCATCCTTACACTTTTTGTCCCAGAGTTCCCACATCAAGCAGGAACAAGGAGAGTGAGCTACAGCCAAACAATTGAAGCAAAATTGTTTTCCACAAGTGCATTCAATCTCACAGTATGCATCTCCGTCAACCCGTATGGCATTTCCACAGTTTGGAACACTAGGACACCATTTCACTTTGTTGTTATCATCAATGTAAGATTCCAGTAGGAAACGCTCAAAACGCTCAGCTACTTCAGGATCTTTTGTACTAACAAGCTTTCTAACAATGTCTTCATCACAGATGGCATTACATTTGTGGGCCATACATCTAATACGCTTGCTCTGCCCCTCATTTATCTTAACAATAAAGTACTCTGTCCAACCTGAGTACAGTGAAAGAGAAACAATCACATACATGGTAATTATGGAATTTAAACAGGCAGAAACTCTAAAGCTTTAATGGGCCAGACATCACCAACAGTACTTAGTAATTCTTACACTCATTGCAGTAATAGTGACCACAATCCATCATAGTCACATCCTCCAGCAATTTTTCTTCAATACAAATATTGCAGGTAACAACAGAAGGAAAGGATGTTGGGCATGAATCAACTGCATCCAAAAGTGTAACACCCGCTTGTGAAAACAGCCAATCCTTTCCTTTGTCTACAAGTACAGCAAGTAATCTTTCAACATCCCAGCGATGATGAATTAAGAGCGTCCGAGCATGTTGCTCCTTTAATCCAAGCATTTCCATCACTTTATGCAAATCCTCTCTCTGCCCGCTCAACCAGGCCACTACTAAAATCAAGATTTTGTGAAAGTTTCTCAAAAATAACATATAATGCATAAATGCTGCTTCAAATTGAATTTTAAACTCTAAACATTTTGCCTCTATCTAAATATATACATATATATCTATATATATATATATATAGGTTTAATACCTGTGCAACCAATAGTGATGCCTTTGTGATGACCTGAAACAAGTCAACAACAGAGTAGTCATAAGAGTGATCTCTCTAAAACATTAACATTAAAACAATGTTTATGCACAGGTCAAAAGCACTAAAGAGTAGACATAGTGATTACAGTAACTGAATGCACATCTAAGATGGATTGAACACATAGGTATTATGAGCACTTAAGGCAAAAGTATGATACTGGAATCAGATGAAAAACACAAAATAAGGATTTAAAAGACAATCAACTAAAGTGGGTCATGAGAAAGGAAAAGAAAACCATAATCCTCATTAAAACTCGTCAAATGGAATATTCCATCAAATATTCTCACATTTCACTTGGAAGAGTTCAAAAATTGACAACTGCACTATAGAAGCTGCAACCTAGGACTACCCAAAGGAAGGATTACTTCTGTATTTATCTTCCTGAAGTAGAGATTCAGAAGCACGTAGTGTGGTACAATGTTATCAGAACTGGACCAGTGACCAAATGGGTCAACCCCAAAAACAGGAACGGGAACCAAAACCAGTAAAAAACCACACACAAACAGTCTACCAAAAAATTAAATTTGATTAAAAATATATATTCATGTTATCCATATTTATGCAAATAGCGTTGTAAGGGTGAATATAGCAAAATGACACCAAATGCAATACATATCTGAACAAAAATACAACTACATTGCAGCTCCAAATGGCCTGCAAAAGTCCAAAAATTAATCATACTATAGTCTAAAATCAAATTAAACCAAATAAGCATTCAAATTTTTCGTCTTCTTGGATGAAGGAAGTGCCCTACTACAAAACCGGTCAACCTACTGATTCTAGCCGGTTTTGGCTTAAACCGGCCAGTTGCAGACCAGTTCAGGCCAAAACTGATCATTTCCAGTCTGGGCACTTGATTTCGAGCAGTGAGCCTTCTAAACCTGTAGAACAAACTGGCTTTGGTAAAACTGGATTGGATCTGATAACATGGGTGTTGTATAAGTTATCACTAACTGAAAACAGCTACTCAAAATAACCAAATTGATGAATTAACATTTAGGTGTGTTAAAATAACACCAAAATAGGCTGAAAAAGACCATGGGGTTTGGAGATTTTTTGTTATGATTTGTAAAGGTATAATGGTATATTGAACTCAAATATGGATTGGTTTTTCAAATGCAGATGGCACATACAAAATATATTTTTTTAACTTTTGTCAATGGAATAGATAGGATAAGAATCAAGATAAGATCATTTTATTAATGTCTTCCAAATGACCACAATAGGTCAATGGAACTGTTACGTACATCAGTGAGAATACGAAGTGATAGAGCTAAAACAGTGCCTGGAAAACCATGATATAAGCAAATTTAGCCTATGCTGGGAAAAATCCAAAGTCTAACACCTAAGAACATAGAGCAGTAAAACAGAGCAATGATGCAGATATATGCAAGTGCTACAAAGAACCATGGGCTAAAGAGCCAACGGACCTTTAAGGGTGGACCGGGGGGGGGGAGGATCAACATTCCTTGATGTTCTCTCTCATAAATATGAAAACAAGGGGAAGAAGTTCCTAATAGATGATTGGTCGGATGATCTGTGAGAACAAGAAGACATGGTATCAGATATGTCTCACTGTCTAGACGCTGACTTTACGAAAAGGCAATGAAAATATCCTCTGATCTCATAATAGATGTGGCACCTAAAGATGAAATGCTCCTTTGTCTTTATCTCGTGAAGATGGCAAGGATGGCAAATCTCGGCTCCCCAAGAGATGTTATGGTCAGCTTCAACTCATAGATGATGAGAACCAGCCCGAAAGTTGAAACTACCCAAGCAGGATCAAGAGAGCATGAATCCAACACGAAAAAGTGCAAAAAGAGAATTAACAACAAGGTCATTTCTCAGCTCCAGAAAGTGCCCTACATAGAAGGCCATCTTGGGGCTAAGCCCACCCAGTGGATCAACCCAAGTAATTTGAATAAATTATCTAATTATGCCATCTCTAATGATCCTATTCAGCTCTTGTTTATTTGGCAAGAGTCAAACAAGGACATCAAGACAGTATTTGAATGAGGGGTAGCGATCAACCAAGATACCAACCGACTGAAGTAGACAGGTTTTTACCTCTACAGACCAGCAACAAATTTGACCAGAAGTGACTGAGACCTCCAAAGAGTAGTAGTATAACGGTCAGGGTCACTGTCAACCGAAGAGTCCACGAAGCATCAAACTAAGTGCAAAAGGGAAAGCAGTCCAAGGATGGTGTGAATCCTAATAGGGGGTGCGAGCACAAACTGTGTCTGAATAATGGCTTAAGGAGCAGTCCTCCTGCATCTAGTGATGTGACGAAGATTGATAAGTGTTGGGAATCACGATTGCGGTTAGACCAAAACCCGCAGGTGTTAGTCAACGAACACATCGCCAGAGATAAGGATCCACGAGAGGCGGTTAGTCCATGTCACGAAACACATGGGGAGCGTTGGTTTATCCAATGTCCAACAATCTCCCCCCCAACGCGAGCTGGGTGTGTATTGAACTCATGACCTACGCCCTGAACCACTTGTTGGGAATCACAATTGTCGTTAGACCAAAACCCGTAGGTGTTAGTCAACGAACGCATCGCCAGAGATAAGGATCCACGAGAGGCGGTTAGTCCATGTCACAAAACACACTGGGAGCGTTGGTTTATCCAATGTCCAACAATAAGTCAAACTTTCTCCGTCATGACCTAGTCTGGCACCAACAAACTGGGCCCCCAAACCTCTGAAACATAAAAGAACAGTGAGTTTGATGAGGCTGTTCATGAGATCCATCTTGGCCAGAACACCCTGAAAATGGTTCTGGAAACGCTAACAGTGAAGAAGAGGAAGGGAACCATATCCCTTATTGATCCAAGGTTGAAGGCTTTCCTCAATCTAAATCTGGCCCCTAAACACCAGGTGTGTAGGCAATGGCAATCCAACCTTCATACCCCAAAAAAATAAAAAATGGTGGTCACATAGAGAGTATTTCATCCCATTGAAGATCATAGACTTGGTTTTTCCCGTGTTGATTATCAACTAATGTGGATCACTAAATCTAAACAAGGCATCAAGTTTTCTCTGCAAACCCTCTCAGGTGGAGGGCAACAGGACCATGTCATCTAGAAAGGGGAGGAAGGAGATCAAATCCCAGAGAAGAAGGCACCCATCACCTAGCTATATATGTGCCTGAGAAAAGACTCCATCTCATCAATGTATATCTCAAACAATGTACGTGAAAGAGGGCAACCCTACTTCACCCAACAGTGCTCCTAATGAAGTCCTAAACTCCATTAGCTGTGTGTAGTTAAAAGAGAACTCAAAAGGTGCATGATGGCTGTGATAAAAACATCTGAAATACCAATATATCTAAGCCTCTAAAATAGGGCCTCCCATGGGACCAAGTCAAGTGCCTTTCAGACAAAAAAACTTACGATATTTTCATTGGAAAAAAACACCAAAATATTATTTTTTTAAAAACATAAAAGCTCTGAAATACATTTATCGCAATAATATAACCTTGTTTCTTATGACATGGAACAACCTTGAAGGCAACTCTAATTCTTAAATCATCCATACCTAGTTAAAAAGATCTTTTCAGATATATGTGCATTTTATATTTGTTTTAGTTGATTTTCACGTCATATTCCTACCTTAACAACTGAAATAGGCTAAGTTATAGTTAATCTGAGAGACAGATGAAGAAAATTGTTATAAATGCATCCACAAAACTAGCATAAAGGATCTAAATACAAATATATGAAAAATAATCTTGTTTCTTCTAATAAGATGGAACAAACATGAAAAAATCTCTAATTCTTAAACAAATCTTCCATGCCTGGCATTAAGAAGTCATTTTGCAGCACGTATGCCTATTTTTTATATTGATTTTTTTATTTGATTTCCATAAATTACCATCTAAAATAGGATGAGCAATAGTTAATCTCATAGACGTGAAGAAGCTTGCTAAAAATGCATTCAAAACCATCACAGTAATCCACTTGCTTTCCAAGATCATAATCAAACATAAACACTGCACTGTAAATGATCCACTATATGGTCCAAGAACATTTTATGTCAGTCCAAGACAAAACATCAATGGTAACATTTACTTACATGCATGTGTTTGCAATCATATGAATCATCCCATAGTGACTCATTCAAGCACATACAAGTTGTCAATCTTCAATCCTAAAATACCTAATACACAAGGCATCTGAGCTGCTGAAAACTCATTCCAATCATCCAAGTTTCCCATCATATAGCACAAGAGCAGCCAAGGGATTTAAAATGACGGTTTAGAAGCAAGAGACAAGTTTGCTTATTTTGTTGGTGCACAACCTCACAACCAAGGAAGAAATAGCATGTATGAAAATAAAACTACTGAGATAATCTCTAGGCTCATTAATAGTCAAGTAATCTCAATAGATTTAATTATTATGGATTTCGGCCTCCACATCCTCTATATTGAGTTTGACAACCGAGCTTTAGCTCACTAATAGGGTGAAGTTGTGAACGGAGTTTTAAGCAGTCCACTAGGGCTCCATTCTCGCTATGATCTGTGTTGCCCACCAAAAGTGGGTGGGTACCCCAGGAAAGTTTTTCTCCTATTCATCTTCTTCCAACCGGCAGCGAGCGACCCCTAAGAGCCACCTTATATAGCCAATGTGATGTGCCACTTTATCTTCGCTCCCTGCATTAGTTGTATGTTTCCTTGCCCATCCGTCAAGAGCATTTGTTAGAAGGTAGGCAATCCGACCCAAAAAGTATGTTTTTCATTGTGCAATCGGGTGCTTACGCTTCTTTCTCATTTGGGCACTTTGGGTATGGATTACTGGGTGAGTTGGAAGCAAGAGGGGCTTTAACCGTGGTTTTGTTCCCTCACCTTAAATGGGGGATTAATCTTCAATCCTAGCCCCATGGGATCTCCCCGATTGGCCTATGGCTTTAGGAAGGGCACTATTTGGGAAACCCTAATTTCGGTGGCATGGTCTTGTTTTCTAGTTTCACATTTTTCACTCCCCTCCACATATTATGAGCCCTATTTCACATTTTTCCTTCTTTAGGTCCATAGGGCACTAGCACACCCCCTCCCTTGTCCACATGTATGGGTCAGGCTTAGAAACGTTGCCCCGGAGGTTGATGCAACCATAGTTTTAAAATTCGGCCGATTCGAAACGGAAACAGCTGAGTTGATCCGTTTCATTGCCCAGAAATATGACTCGGTGGAGGAAATGGTTCGGGAGCCCGAGTCATGGCTGACTCAGCCAACTCAGCCGTTTCCACATCTACTCGGCCGAGTCATTAAATCCAGCCAGTCACCCAAGAAAACAAGGATTTTTCTAATTTTTTTAACTTTTTAACATTTAGCTGATTGTTGGGGACTCCAAGGTGTTTTCTAAATTGGTTAAGTGCTATTTGGGGTCCATTCCCCTCTCCTAGTATTGATATGCTATTCAAATTTCATGGTAATGTTAAATTCTTAAAGTAAAAGTGACATTCTCCTTAATCTTCATTTTCATCCTTTTACTTAAATTTTTAACATTACCATGAAATGACTCAGGATGTTTGAGAGTGGTTCCAACCTCATTGGATTTCGTATGGAGAAAGTAGAATTTTAGATTTCATTCAAAATCCAGCAGACTTATCAGTTTTTCAGGATTTCAGGATTGGAGGATTGCATTGTTTCCATTGAATTTTGTCATGTATTACGGTATGGAACTCGTATTTAATCAAGAGCACCAATCCCTCTATGTACCTTGATGTTAGTGACATTGGTTGTCGAACTCCTCCGAGATTCACTCCCAAACCAGGAGCTTCTAAAAATGTCGCTCCCACTCCCATTTTCGATCTCGCTCCCCACTTTCGCTCCCACTCCCAAGTAACACTGAGCCAGATGATGTTGGCAACTCTAGCAGTTGCCAGTACTACTGGTCACAGACTTTTGTTGTAGAGGCCATTTATAGCCTCCTTGGTTATGTGTTTTTGTTTTGATCTCTATATCAACATCATGTATGTATCAGACAGTGCACTGGGTGCCATTTTGATATAATGGATATATTCATGAGCCTACTTTGATCATATGTTGTC
>APFE031710998.1:3002-27752 GCA_000404065.3 Pinus taeda
AACATTGCTCACGCACTGCTGTGCTTCCCTTTCATTACATTCATTTACCAAAAATTACATTAATATATGACTACCAGATAGAGGACTTACATCGCCATGCTTCCGTAAAAAGAAGACAGTAAAAATTAAATGATTTTACTAATATTTTTCTATGCCCATACTCCCGCTCAGGAAGAATTAAAACTTCACCAAAAAACTTACCAACCACAGTAAATAGCATTTATTGTCTTACTGAGATAAACGGCGGTAAGAAAACTTTCACTTCATGTCAAAATCATTTCCCAGGCTTTCACATTAACATTATCCCAAAATGCTTTTGTAACTCTTATCGGGTCGGGACTTCATCCCATGACACAACTTATGTGCACCGATGGTTTCCCCTGATACCGAAATCCCGATAACACATGGCCCGATACCTCCGAAATATATATTTTAATATATGCATGAAAATATATATAAAACGAGCCACTTGCGAACCCGAAATATTATGAAGCAAAATGTTGAGTACCCATCGGGTCCAGGATATCGGGTCGGGACTTCATCCCATGAAAAAGAACTGCCCACTTGATTTTCCCGATACCGAAATATTTGTGGACCCGATAATTTATTAAAAGGGGTTGATTCCATCGTCGGGTCCGGCCCATCGGCAATAACAAAATTTTAGCTGCAATTTCGCCGATCCGATATCGGCTGTTTGCTCATCGCTGAATTGCTGAGCTGCCTGCCTGTGCTGATGGGACCTCCCGACGCGATTTTTAAATCGGATGCCGTCGCTGCTCCTGCATGGCAGTTGGAATTAACATTCCAACAGTAGCGTGGTGGTTTCAACCATATGAAACGAAGAGACTGGTAGACTTGAAAAAGAGCTAGGCTGCAACAGAGGTGGGCAGGCAATTGATTGGTTATTATCAGTGGGCCACCATATATTGACTCTGTGAAGAGAACTAGGGATTCAGAATGCCGATGAAGCCCTAAATTGGTCCGTGCCAACAAAAACTACGCGTTTGGTGGACCTTACTAGAGAGCTAGAGATGAGAAATGGGGCGCAGACACTGGATTATCTTCTTATGGGGGGCATTGCCCCAGTAAGGAAAGAAATTTCGCCAATCTTAGCATCAGCCACGACATCCCCACTCAGTTTCCACCGCCGGAGCAATTTCAGACACCAACTTTCCAACATCCAGGAGGAGTCGAAGGGTCTTCTTCGAAACGACAGCCTTTTGTACTGGAACACATTCTACAACGACTTGCATTCGGTCCTCCCGCAGCAAATAATAATGTCCCTCCGCTTACTCTGCCGAGAGAATCCACACTGCCAGACAGGATTTCTACAGGCAGACAATTTAATGGTAGCGAAATTCGTGGAGAGTGTAAATTTTCGTCTAGAGTGAATGCTCCACAACAACAGAAATTTCAAAGCTCTGTACCTCTGGTTGGAGAAAAGCAGTAGTGGAATAAATCTCTTGATAAGGTATCCCTAATCTCGGACTGACCATGAACCAATATTTCGACATAAGTAGAGGTATCCCTAATCTCTCCAACTTTAACCGAAGAGGAATAGATCCTGGCCATAGTGATCATGGCGGGACCCCATTACAAACTTCGTACACACCTGAGGCTATAGGAATCGAAGTAATAAACCAGGCAGGCATGACAGCTCCTGTGTAGGGTTTGAGCAAGAGCACTGTTAATGCTGTGGATGTGGGATTTGAACAAGGATTTCAAAGTAGATACATAGTAGGAATGCCAGTAGAGATACAATTTCCGAACAAAAATATTCTCATGGGAGTCAAATTACAGCAAAATCGTGGTAACCAAATTTTTTATCCACCTGCTCTGAATCAAGTTTTTATTGACGTTCCACCCATCAACCAAAGTAGTGTGCGGGAGTTTGAATTCGAGAGTATTCAAGGAAGGAACCAATACCAGAACCAGGGTGGGACTCAGATGTGAGGCCCTCATGGACCTTTCTTATTGCATATAACCGACCTTTCCATAAAACATTGCCAATTATGACTAAAATCCAATTTTAGACACTACAATTTTCAAGTACTATTTTATTATTGATTTAAAATAGGAAATAAAAGAGCAAGCTTAGATGTAGCACATAACTAACTAGTTTGAGTTCTCTAAATTATAACCTCATTCATATTTTGTTGCATGTAAAAATTTTGTTTAATGAATGCATCATAACTTAAGGCCAACTCTACATCCCTCTATACCCCTTTATGTTTGCTTGCTAGCTCACATACAAATTGTTGAAGTTCAAGGTATTTTCTATAATTGGGATGAAATGTATTTTTGAGGAAGTAAATATAAGGAACTTAGATTATCTCTCATGAGGTGGACACATTTAAAGATTTTGATACAATTTCAATGATGATGTAGAGAGCTAAAACTTGTGGACCTTATCATTTAATAAAGTTTCTATTTAATAACATTCTTACGATAGATTCTAAATTTGAAGTTATACTTTTTCAAGAATTACATTTACCCAAACCTTGAAGCTAGGAAAACGTGTTCATCAAAGTAATGTTAATATCATTATAAAAATTGAAAATAGTAACAAGTTCATTCATCATCAAGTCATTAAACAAAAATTATGTCCATGTGGTTCTAAATTTTGAAATCATGATAGAAATTGGAGATATTATGAGTTCTCACATTATTTGCTAGAATTTGGAGATATTATGAGTTATCACTCTATGTACCCGAGATAGGAGGAACTATGATTCTAACATACTTGCCAAGGATATCCTTAGGGTCCCTCCCTAACTAAGTTAGGTAGGAACTTATTTTATTATTGAATGCATTGGGGGATCTCTATTAGAAAAGTCCCATATTGTTTTATATTGTGAAGGCCTCATTGAGAAGGATGAAAAGTTGTTCATGTTTAATTAATGGAGCTTCACAAGATGGTGAGAGTTTTGTTCACTTAGAAGCTATGAAATCAACTACCAAATGAATATTAATATATTTGAATATATAGTAAAGAGGATATTGACCCATTGAAAAGGTAGTTGAACATTGATAAAAATTCTAAATATCATTAAAGGTTTTGATTATTATTGGTATTTCTTCATTATAGCTTTATTTATTTTCTTTAGTGATTACATTTCTACTATTATTTTTTTTAGTGATGTATTACCCATGTTGTTATTAATTTTGCAAGAATGTATGACTTAATGTGTATTTTCAATTATTTATGTTAGAGGAAATAACTACCAACAAGAGATAAGGTAACTAGAGAGAGATATGGTGGGTGGGGGAGGAAAGGATAAACATACTTGGAGAGAAATGTAATGTTGGAGGAAAACAAAAGAGATACCTGTAATATCCTAAGTATAGGTGATGCAAGAGCATCGAAACACCCTTAATCGAAATTTAAATTCAAAGCTATAAAAGGGGAAACATGGACAATCATTGTAAACAAGGGCAAATTCTTTTTGAACAAAGCTAAATTAATGGAATTGATAAGTCTCTAGAAGGCTTGATTAAACGTAATTATCTGCCATGCATGTGTATAGAGAGATTTAGGGGTTTTATTGAGCGATTGTGTGAGAAACTCATGGATCTCAAGCGATTCATCCCTTTGCAATTTCCTATATAAGAGAGTTTGTGTCGTGTGAAAGGGATGGATAGAGTATGCAATGTAGCTACAGGGAAATTTGTGACTTGGCCCATGAGGCCTTAGCGTGTAATCAAGTTTTGTTTATAATTGAAATATGCAAGTTATTATACATCGAGGCGAAATCTAGATTTTGTGTGTCTGTGTATTGTTTACATATACATTCTGTATTGTAAATTGATAAATTGTGTGTGCGAGTGTAAGGGATGAAGTTCCTATGAACTTTGCCTTAGAAAAAGTATGGCAAAGATAAATTTGTGTTGTAATGCGAATACCATTGATAATTGAACGAGAGATCCATTGGATTTGAGAGTAGATCAACAGAGGAGAGTTTTCAATAGCAACAAGAGTCGATTGAATAGCACAGCAGAACCGTGGAGCATTTTTCCAAAGACGGTAAGTGGTATATCGCGTGGAAATAAAATGGTAAGTGAAAATTCTTGAGAGCGCATGATAAAACATTGAGGCACCACATAGCACACTTAAAACAACTTTTCTCCGCATTTTATCCATCGTGCTAGTTAGATCACGATTACACAATAACTATTTGATGGGAAATTAGATCAACAATGGAATTTATGAAGGTTTAAGGGAATTGCGGTAAGGGTTTTAGTTAGTAAAGTTATATTGTGGTTGCGCTTTTATTTTGTTGTGAAGTCACTGATTGAAATGCTTCTGGTGTATACGTGGGCCCATAACCCACAAGTCCATGCGTGAATTATGTAAATATGTAGTTTTGTTGCATCAAAGTGGTATCAGAGCAAAAGAATATTCTGCGTGCACTGGGAAGAAGTATGATTATATTCTGGATTAGTCAGTGTTCGTCTTTATATTTTTGTGTAGGTAGCAGTAGAGGAAGGTGAGAAGATTGGTAGTGTCCTAGAGCATGGAGTGCTCATATGGTTCCAAAGGAGAGAACCAGAGAGATGCCAAAAGACTGAGCTCAAAAGAGAGAAGCTTAGTGAGATATCATGTATTAGGGAGGACTTGCTACTGCAGAACTTTTGTTGCAGCTCCCGAATGTTGTTACGAGAAACCAAGAAGGCATATGACCAGGAGGTCATAAAATTTGTGTACCTTGGAAGTCTGATGCAGGAGCATCGGAACACCCTTAATCAAAATTTAAATTTAAAGTTGTGAAAGGGGACATGTGGACAATCATTGTAAACCAACGCTAATTCTATTTAAAAAGAGCTAAATTAATGGAATTGATAAGTCTCTAGAAGGCTTGGCCAAATGTAATTATCTATCATGCATGCGTATAGAGAGATTTAGGGGTTTAATTAAGCAATTGTGGGAGAAACTCATGGATCTTAAGCGATTCCTCCCTTTGTAATTTCCTATATAAGAGATTCTATGTTGTGTGAAAGGGATGGATAGAGTATGCAATGTAGTTGCAAGGAAATTTGTGACTCCGGCCATGAGGCCTTAACCTGTAATCGAGTTATGTTTATAACTGAAATATGCGTGTTATCATACATCCATGCGAAATTTCGATTTTGTGTGTCTGTGTATTGTTTACATATACATTCCTTACTGTAAATTAATAAATTGCGTGTGTGAGTGTAAGGGATGAAGTTCCTATGAACTTCAACTTGGACAAAGTGTGGCAGAGATAAATTTGTGTTGTAATGTGAATTCCACCGATAAGCGAACGAGAGATCCGTTGGATTTGAGAACAGATCAATGGAGGAGAGTTTCAATCACAATTGGAGTCAATTGGACAACACAGCGGAACCGTGGAGCAGTTTTCCAAAGATGATAAGTGGTATATTGCATGGAAATAAAATGGTAAGCGGAAATTATTGAGAGAGCGCGACAAAACGTGGAGGCACCATGTACCACACCAAAAACAACTTTTTTTGCGTGCTTCTAGAATTTTATTTGTCATTCTGGTTAGAGCGCAATTACATGATAACCATTGGATGGGAAAATAGATCAACAGTGGAATTTATGAAGGATAAAGGGAATTGTGATAAGGGTTTTGGTCGGTAAAGTTATATTGCAGTTGCAGTTTTATTTTGTTGTGAAGTCCGCTGATTGAAATGCTTCTATTGTATGGCCCATAACCCACAGGTCCATGCATGAATTATGTAAAGATGCAATGTTTCTACATCAATAGGAAAGAAGGAGAGAACATCCATAGAAAGGTAGGAAACTTTTAAAGTATATTGGTAAAGTAGGAAGAAAATCATTAAAGGTTGATAAGTTTCTAAGAATACATAATCTCAAGGTTGGAGAAGAACTTTGGTAGTTGTAGTTCGTTAGCTTGGAGGAATTTGTTATTTCCTACTATATTTCCAAAGTGTGAGATAAGTAAAAAGAATATTGTAGTTGATATTTTATTAGCAATCTATGCTCTTGTATCCTTTTTCTACTAAGTGATATTCAACATGAAGGTGATTGTATTAAGAATGAACCAAAATTGTGCATTTATTGATAAGTGAAAGAAACATAATAGTTAGTATGTGTAAGTAGATATACCATAACATTAGTGAATAACAAATTTAAAATATGGTAGTATTTTTGGGCAAGTATTGCTGATATGTTTTAGTGTCATAAACAATAGAGAAAAGGAGAAGTATAAAGATATATGTATTCTAATTTACTATATAGTCATTAGAAATACATAGAATATTGTAATTTATAAGTTAGAATACTTGCCACCCCAGCACGATGGTGGGGAGCACATCGCAACACCCTTCATGACTAGTATAAGATTAGGTTGTCCATGAGGGAAAGGTTTAGGTAAGAAGGAGAATGCCCACTAGAGATTGCGAATTATAGGGGGAACTCTGATCTTAAGAGACATCTAGAGATCTGCATAGAGAGATGGAGAAAAGAATGAGTCCCAAAGGAGTTTTGGGTACACAAGTGTCATACATACCTTTGGTACAATTCCCCAAGCATGGTATATACAAGAAGAACTTTGAAGACAGAATGGAGATTGGGACATTATGGCTAAACATTTCAGTAGTAGTTTCTCATTCACAGTGATCGATAATTGACTGAAGCCCTGCATGCCATCAAAATGACTCTATTCACTCTAGGACAATTGTGGGAAGGGTGTTTCGATGAGATATTATTACAATACTTCTACAAATCAGGGTATCCGGAGTTCCGTATCTCATGAAGGTGTTAAGGTATACCCTAGCAAAATTAAATCCATTAAGGAATGGAAAATCCCCACATCCATAAAGCATATTCTTGGATTTCTCGGGTTCACAGGGTATTGTCACAAGTTCATTAAGAATTATGGGAGAATAGAAGCACCTTTAACAAATTTTTTAAAGAAAGATGCATTTTCTTGGACTCTAGAAGAAACGAAAACCTTTGAACATCTTAAAGAGGTAATTTCCTAGACATTGGTCTTAGCTACACCAAACTTCACAAAAACCTTTATTGTGGAATGTGATGCCTCAGGAAATGGAATTGGTACTCTTTTAATGCAAGAAGAAAGACTCGTCCAATCAAAGGAAAGTATTTACACAAAGCTATTTAAGAGAAGGAAATGTTGGCAATAACACATGCACTTAAGAAATGAAGACCTTACCAAATGGGAAGACACTTCAAGGTAAAAACAAATCATGATAATCTTAAATACTTTTTAGAACAAATATTATGTGCAGAAGAGTAGCAAAAATTAGTCACAAAGATGTTGGGTTTTGACTTTGAAATCATCTACAAAAAAGGGAAGTAAAATGTTGTTGCAAATCCACTCTTAAGAAAGGATGAGGATGTGGAAGCATTGCTTTGTGCCATTTCTATTATCCAACTAGATTGGATAAATGAAGCAAGGAATGAATTAAATAATGAAAAAGAAGTGTGGGCACTCATTCAAAAGTTACAAAAAGACCCCAGTACATTTGATACATTTAGCTGGAAAAAGGATTTTTTATGGTACACAGATCACTTATACCTCTGTAATAATTTCCAACTCAAACAACATATTATTATGGAATTGCACACCTCTCCCTTAGAAGGGCACGTGGGATTTTTAAAAACTTACCACAGCCTTAAGAAGGAATTTTTTTGGGGTGGCCTTAAATCTGACACTCAAAAGTTTGTGGTGGAATGTTAGGTTTGCCAACAAATAAAATTGAAACAATTAAGACCCGAGGTCTATTACAACCTTTATCCTTTCCAAGTCAGCGTTGGGAGGAGGTTTGAATTATTTTATCATAGGTTTACCCAAGTCCGAATAAAAGAGTGTCATCATCGTGGTAGTTGATAGACTTACCAAGTATGCACACTTTTGTGCATTATCTCATCCCTTTAAATCCGGTACATTTTCTACTACATTTATGGAAACAATTTAAAAGATACATGGAAACCCAAAGATTATTCTAAGTGACAGAGATCCCATTTTCATTGGATATTTTTGGACAAAATTATTTTCTTGTCTGGGTACTTAGTTAGCTCATATCTCATTATATCATCTTCAATCTACTGGGAAAGCTAAGATAGTGAAAAAATGTTTGGAAGGATATCTTTGTTGCTTTGTATCTGATAAACATACACAATGGGTCAAATGGTTGCCTCTAGCTAAAGGGTGGTATAACACTTCCTTCCATACTACAACAAAAATGACCCCATTTGTGGCACTTTATGGATATCATCCACCGTCCATCACAACATTTTTAAGAGAAAATTCTAAGTTTAAAGTAGTGGAAGATCACATCGAGCATCAAAAATAAGTTGTCCAACTCTTAAAGGATAACCTCACTTTGGCAGGGAATAGAATGAAACAACAGGCAGATCAACATCGCAGTGAAAGAAGTTTTGATGTAGGTGACTTGTATTTCTATGGCTACAACCATACAAACAAATGCCCCTCAAGCAAGCTAAGAAGGATAATAAATTATCACCAAAGTATTATGGTTCATACAAGGTGTTTCAAAAGATTGGTACCATTGCATACAAATTGAAGCTTCTTACAGCTTCCCGAGTGCACCTAGTTTTCCATGTTTCATGCTTAAAGAAGGTTATAGGTGACAAACTCCCAGTTCAAACAATATTTCTAGAACTTGACGAGGAAAGAAAAATCATATTGGAACCTAAAGCAGTCACAAAAACAAGAACATGACACCTACGAAATCGATTAATTTCAAATTATCGCATCAAGTGGAAGAACTTTCCCACTGAATATTCCACATGGGAGGATGAGAATTTTATACAAAAACATCCACAACTACTCAAGCTTTGAGGACAACGCTTTTATGAAGGAGAGGGGCATGTTAGGCCCCTATAATACTAGTGTATTCCCTTATTATCAATGTCATTGTAGCCCCTTATTGTTTTTTTTGTGCCAATGTTGCCCCCATATTATTATTATTGTGCCCCATAGAAGCCCACTATTTTTTTATTGTTGTGGACTTACATTATTATTATTATGTCATATTTGACTATATTGTGACCCCTTAGAATCCTATATATATAAAGGAGGTCTTGTCATTTGTATCATCCAAGAATTGTTCATTTATGTAATGTAAAGGAGGTTGCCCCCTCGAAGACGTTGCTTTTGAATTCATTGCTTTATATTTTCTTCTATTTTGTGAGTTGGTTGCATAACACTCATAAGTTATACAACGAAGTGATTTAGTGATCCTTACACATCACCTTGTAGACACTTCATGTAGCCTATTCTGTCAATTTTCCAATCCTTCTTCTGAATCTAAGGTACAAGAACTATATGTTCCCAGTCCAATTTTCCATCTACAATGGGGTTAATCCATTCCTCTTCTTTAGATGTTATATGATAAATGTTGTTTATATCTATTGCGCAATACTCATCTCTGACAGGTTCTGTATATCTCATCCCTTCTGATGGGTCCAATGGAATAATTACTTTCATGATGTCCTTTTAAAATACCATTTGCCTCTTCTTTAAGTTTATTATAGCTAGATTATCAAATCCCCAATCCAGTCCAAGTAATGTTGGATAGGAGTTGTTCTAATCCATAATTTCTATCACATCAAAGTCTGCATTAATGTGAACGTCTTCAATGTCTACTGTCACACGTGATATTCTTCCTAGGGGGAAGACCTTCTGTTGATTGGCCATTCTCAACTAAATTGGTTACCATTGTAACTTCGTCTTACCCATCAACTCCCAAGTATTCTTTGGTAATACATTGGCATCAAATCCTAAATCCAGAATAACCTAATCCATGCCATATTCTCTGATCTGCGCAGTGAGCCTCATTTCTTTTCCAGTCCTCTTCTTATGTCGATGTAAAATTTTAACTGCATGCATGTCGCTATGTGGCACTTCCTTAGAATTACATGAATCTATCAATTCCTGCAACCCTTCGACAACTTTCTGGTTTCTTAATATATTCATGCAAGTTTGTAGAAAAGATTTCAAAGTACCTAGATCCACATCTTGTGTCGCAGATAATATTATGTCACAATCATTCTTCTGCATTAATTTTGGCTATGCGCTAGACGTCGAAGCCCCAACATCCATAAAACTTCACCTCGCCTCCATAAACACTTATTTTTCCTTCTCAACATTGAACGTGAGAGCTTTCTCCACAGTATTTCTTACCCATGTAGACTTAGTTTCCCTTTTTCCATTTTCATTGTCACGTTGTTGGGAACAAGTCCCTTGGGGTCAATTTTGGGGTTTAAAAGCCCAATTTTTGGGGCTAAAAGCCCATGTTTTTTTGTAAAGTCTCCATATTTTGTAGTCGCATAGCATGAAGATGTCAATAGTCAATAAAGGGTTTCCACCTTTCTTTTTTGTAAAAGCATGTTGCCTTTAGATATCTACCCATGGTCCGCAAACCACGAGATTGTTTAAAAAGGAGGTCTTAGAGGAGTCTAAAGAAGACAGTTCATAGTGGATACTTGATGTTTTATCCATGCGTGTGTGAGAGCTAAGAGCAAAGATTCTTAGCATAGGAAGAGGCTCTGCAGCTGAGTGCGCAGACCCCTGCAGCTGTGTGCATAGGGTAGTCAGGTTTTGTACTAGATATTTGAATAAATAATAAAGAGGAGTATTCAAAAATTACCTATGTATTTTACTTCTATTCATTGCATGTGATTATGTTATTTATAATATTCGATTTATGTTTTAATTCTACTCTAATGCGTGAATCTATATGTTTCTCTATTTTATATGACCGCAAGTAGAGATATATGTTTACGTGAAGATAACCATAATTGCATGTTAAAGTAACCAATAATTAAGTGAATCTGAGTAGATACATAAGTAAGAGTAATTAAAGAGGTGTGCGAGTACCTGATCTATCTATTTAGGTCCAGTGAAGGATGACCAGAGACTTTTGTGGGGGCATCGAGGATGAATAATGGAAGTAATTTGATAAGCCCTAATGGGATTATCAATCTGTGTGAAGGAAGGTTAGGGAAAATAACCAACATCACAACCATCCAAAGGTGCAGAAACTTGGTTCCTACATCCCCCCATACTTCTTTGGGAGAGACTTTAGTTTGCACTCCGCAGATTGATGCCGAAAGGGCTAGTAGTGTAGGGATTTTCTTGGCCACTTAACACTAAACCTGGGTTAGGGCCCACCAATCCAACAAATGGTTCTATTGCTGGTATTGGGATCAACATAACAAGATGTGTGATGTCACATCATTGGAATCCAACTAAGAAGGAGATTGAAGACTAGTTGGATAGAAAGATCCACGAATTCACAGTGCAAGAAAACAAGAATTCAAGATTGATGAAAGAACAATGGTTAAAAAGATATCTCTACACAGAGATACACGAAATCTGCTTTTGTTCCTTCCCGGTTGAATTATACGAGTGAATCGCGAAGTTAGCAGACAACCAAGGGAGGTGGAGGCTTGACGGTCTGATTGTCTGGAGCCTAGAGTTAGTATGGAAATTGGAAGCCTCTAAAGATAATATTGCATGTGTTTTTGATAATTGGCTTGACCGTATCATAGGAGGGTTTGTGACAGAGTTCGCGGTCGATACTTCAATCAATTATGGTGAAGCAGAGTGCCACTTCTTCAAGGGGCCACGAGGTAAGTATTTGAAATCATTATATACTTGAATTAAGATGCTCTTGTGTGAAAAACGGGTTATGAAATTACCTTGATGTTTGGGGCTACGTGAAGTGGAATGACTTTCAGGGACGGAGGAAGAAAAGGCCCTGAATATAGCCCGTTGATTGAGCCTCCTCTGACTAATGAGGAAGGAGCAACACATGCCTTTCCGCTGAGTGCTATTCATTTTATAAGGCAGGGATTCCCACGGATACCTAAATCGCCTCCATCCTCACCTCATCTATCCACACTGCCTCAATCCTCACCTCCGTCACTTACCCCCTCATCGACATCGCCACCACCTCCAACACCGTTCAACATGGTGAACTCTGTAAAGCTACTTGTGTTCAAGGGTGTAGTAAATGAAGATCTAGACTAGTTTTGGTTCATCACAAAGCCTGTGTGGGAAGCTCGGGGTATCACAAATGATCAAATGAAGAAAGAAACATTGTTTAGTTCTTTGCAGGACCATAAACTAACTTTTTTACATTAAGTACTTCACTGAGAATCTGACGTTCAGGTTAACCGATATCTAGACTCCATTGAATAAGGAATTTAGTAAACCTAAGTTTGAGGCATAATGGATTGTGGGTGCTATGGGGTAAAATGCCCAGTGTATGGAGAATGAAAACTACCCTCAAAGGCCTTCCCGGGACCTTCGAAAGATTATAAGATTATCTGCAGAAGCTACTAAGTATACACATGTTCATCTATCAAATATCAATTAACAAAGTATGGAAAGAGGATTACCTCAAGTCTCCTTCTATATTTGCATGGAGATCTCAATGCAGCCAAGAAGAACTCCTTCAAGGTTGGCTCCAAATCAATTCCTGCACAAAGGACAGGTAAACACAATCACAACATACAATCTTGAAAACTAATATAAGCATGCACAATGAACATCTATTTGCATACAACTAAACCACTCATCTAAACAAGTATCAAATGAACAACTTAATGAACAAGGTTACCGACACCATGGAGTAGGGAACACAACTGCAGTTCTGTATTAATAACGGAAGAGTGATTACAACCATCCATTATATCAGTCTTCCTTTTCCCCTTCCACTTCTCTCTCTCTCTCTCTCTCTCTCTCTCTCTTTTAGCTCACTTCTTCAAGTATGTGATAGTTCAAAATAGCTTAGTAGGCTATCCTTTCAAATTCTCTGACCACTTTCACAATCACCCTCTTACTACTTATGTAGCAATCAAGTTAGGGTTTCCAAGCTCCTCATAGAGTTCATTAGGGAAAAAGCAATGAACCTGCCCTATTTTCCAGCTCTTTCCCATTTGCCTTCTTTTTCAGATTGGAATTTCCCCAAATAGTTTGATTTTTGGGAATTTCCTTGCCTTTCTTAAGAAAATTTAGGGATAAATATCTAGATATTTGTGAGAAGATTTGTTGGTTTGACCCACTAATCTTCCCTTAGTTTCACTATCACTGCCCCTGGTCTAACAACTTGAGTTAGCAGGGTCACTAACACACCCTTAGGCTTGGTAACAAGCTTTATAATGCAGGTTTTCAGTGTGCAACCAGCATTAGTGTGGAGTCAAGGCTTACAATTGTGGTCTTTGCTTCAGTCATGCTGGCTTTCACCTCTAAGTTGATGAGGAGGTCATTTTGTTGTATAACAGATGCCCCCTAAAGTATGAGATCAGAGGCAGAGACGATGGCCAAAATACTTTACTGAAACCGTAATTTTTCCTGTCAAAATGTAGAGAGAGAGAGAAGCTTCAGGCGGCAAGGGAAACCTGATACAACACACACACACACACACACACACACACACATATATATATAACTACTAAAATCATGTCCTGAGTCGGGCATTCCCATGCTCAGTAGCTATCTCAGAGTAATCTTCTCAAAAAGAGATATGACGATACTGGCCGTCGATAAGCACAAAGCGGGTCCAGTGTCATAATAGAATAATCCTGAAACAACTGTCTCCAAAAAGAAATATTCGCAACTTGGGAAAGGAAACAAGGCTGAATGATGTAAGACTCTACCCAAGGTCTTGATTTTTCGCTTCACCGAACAACATAGATTGTTACATATGAATATATGCATTGACGTCGAACATGCATGAAATCATACGATTACCAGCTAATAATGGAGACCGTTAATAGATGCGGGGAAGGCCACCGATAATGGTGATGGTCTCCAAGATGGATAGTACAAATTAGCGAGTGTGAAGGATGTCTTTGTCGTCAAACACCCGTAGAATCGCTTAATTATGAGCCAATAATGAGAACCCCTGACCAAGCACAAGGCA
This sequence comes from Pinus taeda, assembly GCA_000404065.3. Lineage (NCBI taxonomy): Eukaryota > Viridiplantae > Streptophyta > Pinopsida > Pinales > Pinaceae > Pinus > Pinus taeda. The sequence continues at coordinate 16,929 of APFE031710998.1, forward strand.
ACCTGCCACTAATTTCTGCAAGTACCAAGGAAGTGACTGTGTTTCTGGATTATCTTCCTAGATAGAGTGTTGAAGTCGATAGGAAGAAACTTGTCGAAAGGTAGGCAATAATGTGTCCTACATCAATCGACATGAAACAGGACAAGAATGATTTTGTTTTTTGAGGAATCTTTTGAGCATTTGGGTCTAAACAACAGAGGGCATGATGAAAGGATATGTTTGATCAGTTGAAGAGTCTAGACTAGAAAACTCAGTGGTCTTTTCATATTTAGAGAGTCTAAAAATACCGTAAAGAGAGACTCCATGGTTGTTCCTTTGTCATAGTTGTTAACCCGGTGCGACAAAAGGTTAATAGTATACCTGGATCGGTTAGCTTTCCGTTAGTTAATCTATTGAACCTAGATAGAGAGAAACCTAATTTTAATAGATGTCAACCTCATTTTGTTACGAGTACGAGGTGACGGACTAAAATCATTTTTTATCGTGAATTTTTTATGAGTCACGCGACGAAAAAATCAATACCTTGATCAAAATTTTTAATGAGTTAGATGAAGAAAACTCAAGGTATCATTTTTAGTTTAGTGAGTGAGAAAAACAGGGAAAATAACAGCTCATCCCTTCTTCATAGTTTTACGAGCTCGAAGAAGGGGAAAAACTCGGGGATTTTTCGATTTTAAGAGTGAGAAGAAGTCCCAAAAAAGAAAGTGCTCTTGCTGTTGCCGTATATTTTTAACGAGCCCAGTAACAAAAACTCAAGAATTTTCAGTTTAATGTGTGAGAAAAGTACCTAAAAGAATGCTCGAGTCATTTTATAAAGTTTAATGAGCCTAAAGCCAAAGCTCAGGATTTTTTCGGTTTGAAGAGCGAGAAAAAAGCACCTAAAAAGAATGCTCCTTTGGTATTTTTCAGTTTAATGAGCTGGAAAGAGATCAAAAAAGAGTTGCTCAGAGCATCGTTGTATAAATTTAACGAGCGCAATGATGAAAACTTGGAGATGTTTCTTATTTTTTAAAGAGCAATAAAATATCACAAAAAGTGCTCTAACCATCGTCATGTAGATTTAACGAGCTCAACGATGAAAACTCAGAGATGTTTATATTTTTTAAAGAGCAATAAAATATCTCAAAAAGTTCTCTAACCATCGTCGCATAGATTTAACAAGCTCAAAAATGAAAACTTAGAGATGTTTATATTTTTCAAAGAGCAATAAAATATCTAAAAAAGTGCGCTATCATCTTTGTGCTAGTTTAACGAGCCCAAAGAAGGAGACTTGAGGTTTTTTGGATTAAGGAGCAAGAAAAATACCATAAAAAGAAAGCTTGATCTTCTTCATGGTAGTTTTACGAGCCTGAAGAAGGAGACTCAAGGATTTTTTGGATTAACGAGCATGAAAAATACCATAAAAAGAGTGCTCGAAATTCCTTGATCTCATGCATGACAATAGAAGGGTCTATGCCATGCATTTCCTCATAAGACCATGGAAAAATATCACGGAAGTCCCTAAACAGGTAGGTGAAGCTCATAATTTCCTCAGGATTGTGATTGGCTCCAATCTGTATGTTTTCCATGATGCCTGTCATGACAAAAATATTGAGAAGCAATGTTTTTGAAATATTGCCCCTGTTTCCTTCCTAGTCCAAAGATTGCATAGTCGTATACGGTGAGGAAATGATTTAATGTGCATTAGGTGGCAGGATTTGAAGAGGCATCATGTCTGAATCAGATATCAAAACATGATGGTGCAAATCCTCCCAAGGTTGCTCTTCTAAACTCATGATCTCTCTAATAGCTTCGTCCATAGATAGGACTTTATTGAACAGACCAAAAGGAGCAGTTATGGGAGGGGCAGTGGTACCATTGGTCGAAACCAAAGTGACCAAAGATTTGGATGCAAATTGAATGGCTTAGTAGGCCGATTCAGCTGGTGACAGAGGCATTTTTTTCTCTGTATGTGTCAATGTCTAAAGGAGCCGATAAGATCCATGGAACGGTCTGTTCATGAGGAATAGATGAAAGCATATTGACCATCTGTGAAACCTTCAGCAGCTGAAGAGGGAAACAACCCATGAGGGAAGAAGCCTTCAATAGACCGATACCGATACTAACATAAGAGTCAGGTGCACCACCTACTAGTGGTATGGAGCTGCTTGGTAATGGAAAAAAATCAGGGGTGTAGAAAGACAACTGATCTACTGTAACTACGTTTCCATCCAATGGGAATTGGATGATGCAAAAGACAGTAGATACTATGGCCGTCATGGCATATGTCCAACTGCGACCCAACAAGAGATTATAGTCGAGTTTCTTGTCTACGACTTCTATGTCCACCGTTACAGTTTTCCTATACAAAGTGATGGGAAAAATGGCTAGGTATCATTTTGGGATAAAGGTGTGGCTGTCTGAAGCTTTAAGGAAGTTTGACAGCGAGGATAGGGTTGGAGAACCCAGGGTGAGCCAACATGAAGCTAACATGACACAAGGTAGAAGCACCTTCGTCAATGACAATGTTGTGTATACCTTTACCTTTCGAAGTTATATGCACCTGGAATGCAAGCCGGTGAGAAAGGGGAGGTTTACACTTTTCCATGTCAAAAATAGCAAGCATGGAATCCACTAGGTCAATACCTCCAATAGCTGAAAGAAAAGATTTCCATTGCATTAGGCATGTTTGTAATACTTCGAGCGTCGACATAGCCGATGGTACTTGCACGAAATCCTCTATGATGTTGTAGTGTTGGGCAACACGTGAAGATGTATTGTGCATTATCCATTGAAGTGCCCCTTTTGGGGGTCGAATTACAAGTCCTCAACTGGCCTTTCGATATGCAAATTGTTAATCAGCGGTGGGTTTTGACTTGAGGATGATTTTGCTGCAGGAGCGACAGGAGCTCCATATGATTTGGCTCCTATGGTGATTTCTCCCATTTCAGATGTGTAAATGGTAGAAGATCCTTCACCAGCTGAAGGATGTTGCGAACCATTGTTGCCCCCTTACGGGGGTTGCAATTGGTTTGCAATAAGATTTTTTTGTTGTTGACTGGGAAAAGGATATCTAGGGATAGCAGGGGCCTTACCAGAATCCCTTTTGGCAAGGTATTCTATGCATTCCTGAAGCCACGGACAATGCCAAGTCGTGTGGTATTCAACACAGAGTTTGCATGGATATCTGGTGGTTTTATCCTTTTCCTCGTCAGTAGGGGCAGCAGCCTTCTATTTTAGGTTGGGCTTCTTTGGTGACTGCTCTTCAAAAGGAGCGGTTTTTTTCTTATTCTTCTTGTTATTGCCACCAGATTTTTGTGTAGACCGCATAGAGTTTATCACGGTGTCAGGAGGAGCAGTCATATTGGTATAAGGGTCCACTGCCAGCTTGGTAATGGAACCATTGATTTGTTTTACAATAGCCCCAGAGGTTGCGACGACAATCCTGTCGACATGCACTCCGAGGTGCTGAGTGGCGGAAGCATTGGGGTTACCAGGAGCATTGGGAATTATGTCGTAAAGAGTGACAAACTATGAATATATTAGATCTAAGTGCTGGGCACGATGTATGGATTGGTCTTCTGTGACCGCACCACCTAGAGCGACATCTTTAGCGATTTAGGGGAGTAAGGACTTGCAGAACCAAACCATTAAGAGAAAGTCTGGGATGGGAGCTTTTACTAACCTCCAAATACATCTCAATTCATGAATATGATCGGAGATGTGGGTGGCAGTATCCTGATGAAATGAAGTGAGTAGCTCTGTCCAAGTCTCATAGCAGATAGGTAACTGGAAGTGCTTTAGGAATTCCATCGCTAAAGTGTCAAAGGTGTTTACTGATGCGTGTGGTAACTCAATATACCATTTTGCTGCATTGCCAGTGAGGGCACGGGGAAAAGGACGTAACCGGAATCTATCATCCACCATAGAGTTTGAAACACACCAGAGATGGTAGGTGGTGATATGGGTGCTTGGATCCTCCCCTTGTTTTCCATCGAACTTTGGGATGTTCGTTTGTATTTTATGTGGTATCGGTGGCCATTATAAGTTGTGATAGATGGGGTCATTTGTCAACTTGTATAAGTCAGGTATGTCCAACGTTACCAAGAAAGGTAGAGAGTTAGGTGCCCCCAACTTGGACCATGGTGATGACGAATGACTTGAGGAGCTTTGCAGTCCTCCCATTGTTTGGTTCCCCATATTATACATGGGTTGCGTGGTGTAGCAGTTTCTTTGAGATATGGTGTTGTAGAGTGGATTTCCATGAGGATTTTGATACTAGGGTATGAAATTGGCCCTAGTATAAGCGGTGCCCCCTTGACTCATTTGAGTATGTGAGTAGGGTGCCCCCATGGACTGGTTGGGAACCCCTTGTGGATTCCCGCTTGACACAGAACTGACCATTTGGCCTTGATTGACAGAGCGAATGGTCATGTCAATTAGTGACTGACCATGCATGCCTGAGAACGGAATGGGAACTGTTACGTTTCCTACTGGAATGTGCATCTTGGGAACCCCCCCAGGTATATGAATCTGGGGGTTTGAACTGTACATTGGCGGTCGACCATGTTGTTGGTAAACGGGAACTGCACCCATAGTGCCGCATTAAGTGTTATAGGAAGCACTATATGTGGCACTTGTCGAAGGTATGCAGTTTGGCACCATAGGGGTGGAACTTGGCATCTTCTGGGTTCCACTCATAGAGGATGTCATGTGAGTGGTTGTACCTAGGACACACGGGATAGCAGGATTTTACATTACCAATGTTGTGATGAATGTCGACTAGGGGAGTGGTGAAGGACCAAAAGTGTCCCTAAAGTTCCACAAATTGTTAGTCATCGACTGGATAAATGGAAATGTTCCAACTACTGAAGCAAGAAGTACAAGTACCACAGGAGCCAAGACAGGTTCCAACGGATTTGAGAGCAGAGGGTTAAAGGGTGGAAGAAATCCCTCGGCGAAGAAATCCTGCGGCAATCTTGAATTGTCAGTTGTCCAAACAGATCCCATGTGAGATCTAGGAGACTGATCCCCCGAAGATGGGGAATGTGGTTCAGTGGAACTCGGTAGATCTTCCATAATGAGTGGAGGAAGTCCTAACAATCGTCTGGAGTGACAATGAGGGCCGGATGTAGCCACGGTGACCGTTAATTTTATCAATAATTTTTTATCATGATATTCTTTAAAGTCTCAAATGATAGCACTCAGGTTCCTAAATAAATATAAAAAATACACTAAATGGATCAATCAGCAAACAGAGGGAAATTATCTCGTCTTATAAGCACCAGTCATTGGAAATGAAACCCGATATCTCAATGAATAATAGAGAAGGATGACCAAATGTATGGTTAAAGATACTCTAGAGCTTCACCCGAACCTCATATTGAGGGGCCAAGTACTCTCGTGAAGACGAGCTCCCTCCCAAAAACTGAAGACAGAGTAGATCCGTCCATGTTAGGTACTAGGATAGCCCGTCCCAGTTACCTTGTGTAAGTCCCTATAAGTTTGGCCACTAGAGATACCTCAGATCACAGACACTATTGGGGGGGACATAGTCGTAGACAACACAGTGTGTGGGTAGGATACCTGAGTCCCCGACTTAGTTTCGAAATCCCCGAAGGGACCCCCAATACACAGAATTCCAAAACGATTTGTAAGAGAAGGCAAGCTACCTTCAATTATAGTGCGATGTTGTCTCATATTTCGCTCTGCTTTTACTAGAGTGGTCCTGGTAGGATAAGCGCAGAAGGAATTTTTCACTCGTTAATGACACTAGTTTGGTTTTCGACCTTGGGTAGTTCACTCACATGCTTATCCCAAGATCCTAGCCTAGCTAATGTTGGTTTGCTCAAAAGAGTAACTGATTGATTTTAATGTAAATTTTGTGTACTTTATTATTGTCTTCGGTAGGGGTGTTGATGTATGAAATATGGTGAGACTCTTGACTTAATAAATCATGCAGAAACAATGCTTTGAAAAAAAACAAATTCCAAATTGATGCATACAAGCTGTATTCTACATATTCATATTTTTCACATATTCATAGTTTAGTCTGTGCATCAATAGTCTTTCAACACATGCATAACCAAAATATTCTTTTCCAATATTTCCTAACAACTAATAAAAACCAAAATGAAGCAACTCACAACTATTTAAATAGAAGGATGAACACAAATTATCAGTCTTTCTTTCAGAAAAAATGTTTTTTAAGAGAGAAAAACCAAAACTTTTTCCTAAAAATAAATTTCTAGGACACCAATTTTGCTGACATAATACAGTTATAGATCTTATTTCAGCCCATGAGAAGATTTTCCATCCCTTTTGATCCACAGATACTACTGGAAATCAAGGCAAATGGAGACTAACGCTTTGTAATAGTGGCTACAGAGAGTTAGTAGGATCACTAATGCTCCCTGTACACAGGCACAGTGCATTATAAAGCTCTGTGTAGCCTGGTAACCTGCGTTAGTGTGGGAAATCTATCACAAAGAGGGTTTCCAAGATCAGTTTCTAAGATGAATGTTTACTAGTAGGATGCAGCAAGATATTTGGTGGATCAGAAAAAGGATGGCTGAAGAATAGAGAGCTCTTGGAAGGAAGAGAGAACAAAGAAGAGTCTGGGTAAACAGGGAACTAGATGTATAGTCCCTAGCAGAGTCGCCAATTCTGCTATGGGGTAAAATGCACAATGTATGGAGAATGAAAACACCCTCAAAGGCCTTCCCAGGACCTTCAACAAACTGTAAGATTATCTGCAGAAGCTACCAAGTTGTACACATGTTCATCTATCAAATATCAATTAACAAAGTATTGAAAGAGGATTACCTCAAGTCTCCTTCTATATTTTCTTGGAGATCTCAATGCAGCCAAGAAGAACTCCTTAAAGGCCTACTCCAAATCAATTCCTACACAAAGGAAAGGCAAACATAATCACAACATACAATCTTGAAAACTAATATAAGAATGCACAATGAACATTTATTTGCATACAACTAAACCACTCATCCAAACAAGTATCGAATGAACAACTTAATGAACAAGGTTATCATTACCATGGAGTAGGGAACATAACTGTAGTTTTGTATTAATAACAGAAGAGTGATTACAACCATCCATTGTATCAGTCTTCCTTTTACCCTTCCGCTTCTCTCTCTCTCTCTCTCTCTCTCTCTCTCTTTTAGCTCACTTCTTCAAGTATGTGACAGTTCACAACAGATTAGTAGGCTATCCTTTCAAATGCTCTAACCACTTTCAGAATGACCCTCTTACTACTTATTTAGCAATCAAGTTAGGGTTGCCAAGCTCCTCATAGAGTTCATTAGGGAAAAAGAAATGAACCTGCCCTATTTTCCAGCTCTTTCCCATTTGCCTTCTTTTTTCAGATTGGAATTTCCCCAAATAGTTTGATTTTTGGGAATTTCCTTGCTTTTCTTGAGAAAAATTAGGGGTAAATATATACATATTTGTGCGCAGATTCGTTGGTTTGACCCACTAATCTTCCCTTAGTTTCACTAACGCTACCCCTAGTCTAACAACTTGAGTTAGCAGGGTCACTAACACACCCTTAGGCTTGGTAACAAGCTTTATAAAGTAGGTTTTGAGTGTGCAACCAGTGTTAGTGTGGAGTCAAGGCTTGCAATTGTGGTCTTTGCTTCAGTCATGCTGTCTTTCACCTCTGAGTTGATGAGGAGGTCATTTTGTTGTATAACAGTGGGATTCAAGGAGATAATGATGAATCTTGGAGAGATGCCTTGGGATTTGGATCAAATATTGAAGTGTATGATCTATGAAGCCAACATGAATTTGACTTATGGGAAGCATTGTGAATGGTTTGTGGCCTCACTCCTACCTCACCTATGGGTTGCACTATCACAACATAATATCGGGACCCAGGTAGAAGCTCTGGAAATCGCGATGAGACTGCACAAGGCACCAATCCAAGATGATAATATGGGGTTTCAACAGATTCATGCGTAGTTTCAAAACCTTTTCCTCAAAATGAAAATTCTGAAGAAAGTCAGAACAGCTCGGCCAGAGGTGCGCGAAGAAGTGTGGTGCCTAAAGTGCAAAATTCAGGGGCATGACAAAGATCACTCTCCTGTTTTTGCAAATTATGCTGCATCAGGGGGACCAATGGATCTGAGGCCGGAAGCTGCAGCAGGGCCAAGTACAGGGCCCACACTATGGTGTGCTATCTGTCAAGTAGATGGGAAACATACAACAGACAATTTCCATTTGCTACAGAAATTCATACAGACACTGCAATAACTCTTCTACAACTTTTGTGAATCTATGGGTCATGATGAGTGCGATTGCGAAAGTTACAAATTAAGGATGGACATGACACCTACATATAGGGTACAATCAGAAACATGGCCTCTAGAACAAGGCACTAGAGGAGCGTGAATCGAATATTAGTGACGTGGTCGAGGCCGAGGTGGAGGAGGACCTAGTAGAGTTCGAGGGAAGATTATTTGTTACAATTATGGAGGACTGGGACACTGTGCGTGATACTTCCCGAATCTGATGTATCTATCATATGTTGTAGATCTAATCTGAAAGTATAAGATAATACAAATGAACCCAGAAACAATAAGATAGAAATTGCTTCTTTATTGATATCAAACCCTTATGGTAGGGCAACACCATACATTCACTCCTTAAGGAAGGAGAACACTCCACAAGCCATATGCTTGTACATATAATAATCCTTGACAATTCCTTGACATCTCTCCATGTGGAGTCTCTAGCCTCTATATAGGCCTCATACATACAATACCATGGATCATTACCATAGTTCCCTCATACCATCAACTAATACCATGGGCCTATTACATTATTACTAACTACTTGTGGTCCCTTACATGATATGGGTTAACCACCTTATTTATTACTATGGCCTGTCCCATTATTACATTATTACCTTGGGTGCCTCCCTTGGTACCCCATATTATCCCCCCTAGGTATATAACATCATACTGCTATTGTACTCAGTTTGACCATGTGATGGAGGATTGCCCTATATTTTTAGCCAAGATACATGAGAAGGGGGCGCAACCTCAACAACCGACTCAGAATTTGCAGATGATGAGGACTGAGCATCGCGAGGAAGACCCCAAGGTAAATATTGTGATGCAGAATGGAGTGACGACTAGTGAGGATAAGGGGAAGTAGCTCGGAGAAGGCGAGTGGGTCCGCAAAACATGACAAAAGGAGACTGCGTTTGACCTATAAAGTGCAAAAGAAACATTTATGGAAGCAAAGAAAAGTTTCAATGAGGCCTCTACCTTAGGCAGTCAAGAGAAACTAGTTGAGGAAATGGACCCGTCCAAAATTACTACGTTGTTGGAGACCTGCATGAAACTGCTCCATGATAGTAAGGTTGTGAAGGGACTACAAGAAAACACTACTGGCAAGGAAAACACTACTAACGAAATGTTTGTAGTTAGAAAGCTTGGTAAGCATAAGGGAAGGACTGGACGTGAGATGAGACTCACTGCACAGATAGAGGAATAAGAAATGGACTAGGTTATCTTGGACCTAGGGTCCGACGCGAATGTTTTGTCGAAAAAAACATGGGAAAGAATGGGGAGACCTGCACTACAGTGGTCTCCGATTTAGTTAAGGATGGCGAGTCAACATAAAATCATCTCAATGGGGAGGTTGCAGGGGGTAACTGTTGATATCGAAGGTGCGAGCACACTAGCAGATTTTGAAGTGTTAGAGATTGTGGATGATAGCAATCCCTACCTTGCACTCCTTGGGATCGATTGGGCGATTGGCATGAATGGGGTAATCAACCTGAAGAAGTGAAAGATGATATTTGAGAAGAAATTGCTCCGTATAGTGGTGCCACTGGACCCTTCAGAAGGACCAGGCCATACTAAACCAATCCGTGATTATGAAAGTGATGACAATTTGGACCAGATTTACAAGATAACGGGGCGAGGTCAGGATTGGGTGAATTTGATAGTAGATGAATATATTGCATGGGACCATGAGAGCTCCTGCACATCAGAGTCAGACGAAGAACTCAAGCACTGGTAGAATCGATTGCATGAAGTATCTACACTACACTGTAATATGATGACCAAATTGTTGCATTGTGTATCATTAGAGTAAGAAATCCACTTTACTATGATGGGTTAATTGATGTTGATCACTTTTTGGATGCATTTGAAAGGGAATTACAAGAGAAGCATCGCTTCCAGGCATTAGATTGGGTTGTGCGCGTTATACCCACAAGATGGTGGGGTACACACAAAGATAGTTTTGATGATTGGCACGGATATAGGAGGATGATGAGGATACACTTTGGTCATCCAAAGGTGTGATTAACAGAAAAATATGATTGGATAAATGATCCATGTGACCATTTGGCCAAATGGATTGAAGTGTATGGAGTGAAGCCTCAACTGGAATTAGTCCATTTGTTTTGTCATACCTTCGATGTTATACCAATGAATTGGTACTTGGAGACGAAACTCCACCATGGCATTGAAGAATGGGATATTTTTCATGAGGGATTTTTGATAATGTTCAGTTTTGAGGATGGACTTGAATTTATCGACGAAGCATTGTAGGAGGTTAAGACAGAAATTTACAGGATATCGTTGGATCCTCTAGATTTGATTCAACCTGATTGGACCACCCAGTTGAGGGACGCACTGGAGCGCTACAATGTCACAACAGAAGAAGAAGACGAAAACCCGAGGAAGATTAATATTCCAGAGACGGAAGGACACCGCAAAGTTGAAGGACCACAACTGGAGAACCCAGACATAACTAAGATGCTCAAAACCAGGAAGGTGAACATTGGCATGGAGGCAGAGCCGAAGTTTGCAA
>APFE031710999.1:2328-18595 GCA_000404065.3 Pinus taeda
AACTCAACTTCTGGAGGACATTGAGACCCCTCATCATCTTTTATTGTTACATTACTTTATAGCTTAAGGATTGGTCGATGACCAACCACTTCTCTACGCATGTCCTCTTACATCACCTCAAGCATTTTTTAGGGCATCGACTTAATTTAATGACCTCAACTACTTTAGCTTCTTGGATGTTCATTCAATAGGTCCTTCTCTCACCATTTATATCTCAAACAGGATGGTGGAAAGACTGGTTAGATTATGTTTGTCAGGATTGGACTAGCACAAGCAAGGACACCACTGTGCACCATCGAAAGTCATATGAGCATTTGTCTACTATTTCTACTTTGCCAAACAGGCCTGCTAGTATTGATAATTCAGATTTAGTTGTGGATGTCAAGTGTGAAGACTCTAATGTGGAGCCCAAGCTTCATGAAACATAAATGGAAGGGCGTGATTACATTTTGTTGCCACAGAATGTGTGGAGGTAGTTTTATAAATGGTATGGAGGGGGACATACCTTATCAAGAAAAGTGATTACATTAGGTTCTTCCCAAGAGGACTTAACAGTAGAGGTTTATCCTTTGCGTCTTCAGTTGATAGTAATTCCTAAAGGAAGCCAAGCAACTCTTAAAAATAATAAGCAAAAAGGATACTGTAAGAGAGCTTTATAGGAGGGCATGAAAGTTCTTCTAGTGTTACTAATGCAAGGTTGAACCATTCATATGATTCAGGAACAAGTGGAATAAATTCCACACAAACTGTTCCTCGGATGTGCATTCCAAGATCACAAGCAGATCCTACTGGAACCCAGCATCTAAACCAGTTGCATCAAGGGAATTTCACAAGTTCATCACCTGCAAGTGTTGTGAATGAAAAGCATGTACTTATCACTTGTGACACAAGATTTCCTGTAGAAGGTGGAAGAAGTAAGGAACCAAAAGTTATACAAGGTGGTGATAGTAAGCGTTTAGAGAGAAAGAAGACTGTTGTCTGTAGAAAACAGGCAAGAGACAGAGGTGCTTCAAGAAAGAGCATCTTTAGTGCTGAGAGAAGAGTCAGGAATGGGACAGCTTCAAATATGCAGGGATGTCAAACAATTTTAGATGAGGAAGCTCCTTATTTTCATGAAGTTGAAAGTGTGACTGAAAGTGGCCCTGTAATATTCATGGAAATGGATAACACTAGATCATATTATGAATTTACAACTTTAAGGCAATCAAACAAGGATAAAGAGAAAGTTAATGTTGTATATCTGAAGGAGGACTCTCTACCAGAGATAGTGATGGAGCAGGAAGAGGTGAGTGATTCTAAAGACGAGATTAGAGAAAGTGTGCAGTTTGAATGTGAAGAAATGGGTGATTCTGATGGAGAATCCTCTGTTTTTGAACAGCAGTCTAATATGCTTGATAAGATATTTGTCAGGCAAAAGAATCGTAGCTCTTCACGTGCACCAGAAAACTCTATAAAGGCTGTGAGGTGAATGAAGGCATCTCCTTTGACACCAGAAGAAAAAGCTTGTATTCATGAGGGCCTGAGAGTCCTAAAATCTGATTGGAGAAAATATTATGCTATTAATGTTCCTCTCAAAGATGGAATTGATGATGCTAGTTTCAAGCGACTTTTCAAAACTATTATTACCAAGGTAGTCGACATATACCAACCTGGTGCCATTGTTCTTCAGTGTGGAGTTGATTCACTTGTTGGGGATCACCTTGGTTGCTTTAACCTATCCATTGATGGTGATGCTCTGCTTGTCATGCACAGTGTGTGAGAATTATGAAGAAATTTAATCTGCCACTATTGGTTACTGGGGGAGGAGGCTACAAAAAAGAGAATGTTGCTCGTTGTTGGTCCATGGAAACTGGAGTACTTCTTGATACAGAACTTCCTAATGAAATTCCTGTTAGAGGGCATTTCTCTCTCCACTTCCCAAGATTTCCATCAAATTATAGGAAAGGGCCTCTGTTAATAAGGCAGGAGGTTTTCAACCTGGGAAATGGCATCTTGATTAGGGAGGAAGCTCAACGAGTAGATCTTGGTGGAGACATGCCAGAATCAGTTCCAAGGCTTTCAAGAGTGAATCAGAAAATTACTGAAGGTCTGTGGAAAATGTTAAATATTGTACCCCACTTATCTGATGCCCCTTTGGAGAAAGCAGTTTCTAAAAGTAGGGGACTTAAATTCCATGGATCACTTGGGATTTTTTGTAACACATGTATGGAGGTTTCAAAGCAAGCTGAGGAAGTTCTATCAGACCCGAAGACACTAGAAAATGCTGTAAAGCTTGCAAAAAATATCTGCAAGGAATTGCCATCTGATTTAAGTGCAAAGTGTGATGAAACATTAGGAACATATATACAAGAGGTTGTTACAGCTCTGAAAGATTACATGAGTCAAGATAAGCTTTGCATTGGTACAGGATTATGTAATGGAAACAACAATAATGATTTGCGATACAAGTTAGGCATGGGCAGAAATACCCCTTCATTTGATGCAGGTGATGATACAACTTGTACAATGTGTGAGCAATTTATAGAAGATACAACAAACTATGTCAGTCAGAACACGACTCAGTCAGAGGTTTTGGCTATGTTGCACCAGACATGTTCAAAACTCAGTGTTTTCGGTACCGAGTGTATATCAATGGTCGACCACTATGCCCCTATCATTTTCTTAGAGATTGCAACTATCAGTCCAAAGGAGTTTTGTCAGAAGATAAGTGTATGAAGTGATTCGTCATCGCTTGCTCTAAATAAAGAGCCGAATAACTGTGATGATTGTGAATCTGCAATGGTGGAGATTGAGGAACACTTAAAATACCCTGAGACCAAGATGAAAGTGATTGAGATGTTGCTAGATGGCTGCAAACGTGTCGCAGGTCATGAGCAAGAATGCAAGAAACTCGTCTTTGAATATGGGCCTCTTATCTTAACAAATTCGGAGAAATACCTAGATTCCAATGATATTTGCTCTAAAATTCACGTGTGTGAAGATGCTACACGGGACGCTGGAAAAATTGATGATCTGAATGGGCAGTCAATTATTAAGTTTCCCTCATCAGAGTCTTTAGCACATGCATCATCTCAAGATGGACAACATTCATGTGACAAGAACATAATCCAAGAGGAACTTAATGAAATCCAGGTGGATACTTTCAGTGAAACTAAAGGGCAGTGGGAAGCAAAGGAGTGCTTTGAAAATACAAATAGCAAAAGATGAAGAAGAATGTCTTGCTGAGACAACTTCGGATGAAGCCCTTCCTCCATATGATCAGGCTAAAGCTCTTGGGAAGATGAATATAGATGTTGATCGAATTGTTGCTGGATTACCATGTGGCAGTGAAGGATTCCTCTTAATGTTTGCGCGCTGGAAAAAGCTGGAGCGAGACTTGTACAATGAAAGAAAGGACCGGTTTGATATCACGCAGATTCCAGATGTTTATGATTCATGTAAGAGAAGGATTCCTGGGAAAACAACCAGAGTTCAAAAACCGTTTCCAAAATCCCATAGAAAATGGGCAGCACGCTAATTCAACTGCAGATGATGTGAAAATAATGAATCAAAGATCACATGTCTTATATGAACAGCTAAAATGTTTTGTGCAGCGTATGGGCATGAATGTGATGAAGGATGAGCTTCCTCCGAAACGTGTATATGTGATATCTGTAAAACTTTCTCCATTACAGTGGCAGTTATACATCAGATATTTAGAAGTACATGGGTTTATGAAGAATGAAAAGAATGCATGTGTAAAAGTGGCACATAAGAAATGCTTCTTCAATGCATATCATTCTTTAGCCAAGGTCTGGAATCATCCAGGGTTACTGCAAATAGCCAAAGAGGACAGAGACTCTAAACAAGGCGATGACACGGTTGAGAATTTCATTTTGGATGGTAGCTTCAGCGATGATGATATGGAACATGACTTCTTGAATGGAGATAAGATGAAAATCTCAATGGATTTGATGCTAGAGCCGGGTTCAAATCTTGGCACAGTAAGAGTTCCTAGAATTGGGTTGGTCTATAATGAACTCGTTCATGAAGTTCCAACAATATTTGGGGATTTTGTAACAAGTCTCCCAGCTATTCATTCCACCATAAAATTTGTATGTATCAAGTATGTTCCAGTTCCTGTTGTGACACAAGGTGAGCGCTTTCTATTCAAACGAGTCTGTCCAAGAAACTACAAACATGTTTCACTATATTACAAGGTATGGTTACAAAGAAAGACATGAACTATTACAGATGACAGATGCACAGTGAACTATGAAAGACGTAAACTATTGCAGATGACAGATGCACAATGGTTAGACATTGCTCATTTTTGTAACCACTTTCCAAACATTGATCTGGCATATGATGTATTAGAGAGTGATGATGGGAGAGCTGGGAAAAATGTTTTGGCGGATGACTGGTTTCTTGCCCCCTTCAGTGGTGGATTCGATTTTGGACAAAGAAACATGTACAGTTGAAAACCTCTTTGCCGAGGAGGCAATTATTCAAGAGTGCAAGACTATCAACAATCGCCTTATTAATTTTCTTCGAGGAAAGGAACAAATGCAAAAAATGCACAAGCTGATTCAGAGATGTCACTAAAGGATTTGAAGCACCGCCTGAACCTCTACAGCCTAAATCCTTCTGGATGTGAATGGGCAACTCATCAAGCTGAAGGGACAGCCACTGCCACAATCTAAAAAGGCGAAAATTATTTTTTAAAAATCTATGGAACCGCCTAAACAATACCGACAAAAGGATTCATGCGCAGTAATTACAGAATTATAGCCATGAGGCCAACGCACAGCTCCAGGACCACCGTTCAACCATTTTGAGGTTGCTCTCTCATACACAGCCCTCACATGCATAACTTCAGTTGCCAGCTGCCCCAGAACACCTGTTTTAGATATTTTATGCATTCATTACCAGCACAACTTAGCATTAAAAAACTTTATTGCTACAGATCTCTTTGGGATCTGTTTTGTTAGATATTTTTTCAGTGATTTTTTCACTTGATAGCAGCTCAAGGGCCAGCATGTAAATATTGCCTATTTACACAACATTGTTCGTTGTTCAAAGGGTGAGAGTTGGTTGATTGATAACCTGATTTGAGACCTGCGCTGTATGCCTTAAGAGATTTTATGAACAGTGATTGCTGGAACACCTTGTTTTTGGACTGTTAATGTGGATTCGATGGCTGAAGAATAAGATTACAGGATTCTTGTACTTCTGCATGGAACAATAAGTTTTTCTCATCTCTTTCTACAGTTGCTATGTTTGCTATATCATATCCATGTCATGATCTAAAATTGCAGGAAGAAAGAATAGCTCAGATGTCACATAGCCATGCTCTGTCCTCAATTCCTGTTATTTCTCTATGTTTTCCTTCTAAATTAGCCTATGAGTATGAATTCCTCTTGGCTCATATTTACACTAGTTTCCTCCGTATATGAATATTGCTTAGGAATTTCTTAATTGCTCCTATATAATGTTCAGTCACGTTCCCTCTGTTAGCATAATGAAAATTACTTAGCTGTCTTTCATTCCCTGACATCCGTTTCATTCTCATTTAAGCCTGATATTATTCTGTGTTTGACTATTATGCTCTGTAGTTCCCTCTTCCGTCAAAGAAATACACCCTTCAGTCCACATCCTTGACTCCATGCCCAATGCTCTAAACTTCTTACGCATGCCAACTCTGCCTAAGTAGATCAACCATCCCACCAAACTCAAACAAAAACCTATGTGCATCATATCTAGCCTGAAATCATTCCTGAAATAAAGCTAAATCCCAAAGAGAGAGCCCTCTCTGACTGCAGGCAGGCTAGGACCAACAATCCAAAGCTTGGTCTGTGGTTACCTCGGCCGTATCCCTTAAGGAGCCAAGGGACAACCTGAGTGATAACAGGACCCCATAATCTATGTTTAACACTTACTTAAGGTGAATTCTAATCTCCCAGAAGTATTTTCTTAGAATTATGGATCCCACTAGTCTTGTTATTCATCCCCGATCATGGTGTAGTCTCTCTTTCACTTTGATATTATTGCTTCCAACATGCTTTATTAGTTAGGAGTCGACACTAATGGCTTCAATAGGGGATCAATATAGTGAATATGTGAGCTAAAAATGTTCATAATTTAGTATGAGTCTCTGGTGTTGCTTTGATGCCAATGAGCATCCATAGCCCCGATGGAGTCACTCAAGAAATCATAAGGATTGCTTCGCTTCTAGTGAGCATCCATAGCCCCAACTAAGTTGCTTGTATCACCTCTCTATGAAGGTAACCTTTCTTATGCCTTTACCCATTTTATATGAATTTATTTTGATGCAATTCACATATTTGGGAGTTCATTATACCAAGGTGGATGAGGGATCCTAAATTATTTTATGACCATAGAGGTTGTTTCTTGTGTTTTAGAGACATTAAGATTTATTGAAATGGGTTTTCCTACCTCCTATTTTCTCTTTTTCCCTTCTATAACCATTAGGTCAACATGAATTTAACACCATTGAATTATAGCCAATTTGGGTAGCAGAGATCCTATTAAGGTTGTGGTGTGTTCTATTTGACTAGAGTTCTCCAAATAATCAGAGTGATAGTTTCCTTTTGAAAATCATTGAATTCAGAAAGATGTTCGAGACTAAGTAGTGTGAAGAGATCTAATGTAAGCCAATGGTTGAGTAGTTGCCATAATCTCTTTAAAACATTCGAATTATTAATAGTGTTCCAAGGAATTTTATTTATATACAAGGTATTTATTTATGTACAAAGACTTGTGGTTGAAAATGAAAATCAAATTCATAAGGAAATTGTAACACCCTCCTCCCACATATACCCAAGTAACCGGCCAACCAGGGTAAACATGTGACAAGAAGTTACTATGATATGATTCAACCTCATAAATCACCTTAAGGAAGTGGAACTGATGGAAACACACCATACATACCTTCCACATCAGTAACAAGACTCTTAAGAACCATCCCAACCTCTCAGGTAACCAGCCCTTGAGTCCCACTAATTGTTTTACCAATTAACCCCAAAAATATCTCATGATATGGGCATGTTAGTGTCTAGAGGACTCTGGACACTCCCACAACATGGCATGCTAGTGAATAGGGACTATTTTTCTTAGTTTTGTGCCAACATCCCTGGGATTTGAGCCACTTTTTTGGGCCTAGAGCCCAAGTTACTACCCATAATTCAATGAAACTTCTATCTCCATGATTTACATAATAACGAGTCTTTCAAATCATAAACTGACTCTAGGACTAAGCTTGAGCATCCCCAATCAGGACCAACATTTGTCAAACACTTGTCATCAATGCAATCTATAGGAAATGAATACAAGACAAAGCATAAATGACTGATAAATCATATGAGACTTGACAAGAAGGATCACCACTCTCTTCCCTTAATTGTTTTGACGTCAATTAGGTATTTCATCCATTATCCTTTAAGTTACAAGTAAATACATGAAATAACCATGAAAATAACCAATCATATAACCATGCTGATAACCAACATTAAACCATGAAAATAACAATCAGATAACAACCATTAAATCCACATATGAATAAGTACAAAAGAAAGAGAACTTAGATTTTATTAAACATAGGAAAATTCGAGTAGGTTCAAGACTTTCATGTAGCAGCCGACCATAAACATGGCTAAACCAAATATTTCTTTCCATCAGTCACCCCCGTGCCATATTCCAAGCATGAATGTGGGATCTCATGGATAAGACAATCCAAAAACAACCAAGGGAATCTAAAGGTTAAATCACCTCCACCCTCACCAAATCGTGATCTCACCAAAACTGACATCGAGATCAAAAAACTAAACCGAGCTACGAATGCCTCCAGACTCCATCATTATCCTTGAGGAATTTTTTGTTTCCTTATCTCTGAGGCTTTACCGCAATCCACACTAGATCACTAGGCTCTAAAGCGAGACTCCACCATTAGGCTTTACCATGTATCCCGCCAAAACCAGTCAAGGGATTCTTAAGATTTTGGGATTTTCCTAAGACCACCTTCGCCCAAGATTCCAAAACCATACGGCAACTCCAAAGCTTAAAACAGAGAAAAAAATCCCATCACACCATGGCTATTCGTAAAAAATCAAGGTTAGGTTGAAAACCACTGTCATAACCTGACAAAAGCATGCCACCGAAAGTAAGAGAACCATACACCAACATGCAAAGCCATGAATGTTAAAACCAACTAGTAAATCACACATGCAATATGTTACCTGCAAGTATTCCTGCTGAAGCTGCTTGATCCTGCTCTTCCTTTCTTAATCCTTGGTTTCCTTCTTTTCCTTCCTTGCTCCAAGGCTATAATGCTCCAAGAAAACTTTAAGTGTCCAAGATTGAGAGAGAGAGAGAGAATAATGAGAAAGCTACAAAAAAGAACTGGCAAAAGGTTACAAACTGATCCTTAAAAGCCTTTTTATCAATTAGGACTCTATTTTCTTCATTTTCCATTATTTTCCTTCAATTTCCTCCTCACATGAAACCTGTGACCTTTCACCTTACTTTTCTCCTAATTTCCTTTATTTTCATAAATAAATGTGCCAAAAATGCCTTTTTTCGTTTTAATGCATTTTCCAATTTCCCTTAGCCATAAACACATATAGAGATGATCACAAGGATACCTTTGCCTAACATTCATATTGGAATATGTGTCCCTTAACCATGGTATTATTTTGCCTTTATTAAATTTTATTACATGGAATTTTCACCAGGGCTATTACAGAACCCTCCCCCTTGGGGAACACCATCCTTGGTGTTAAACTACACCAAGACCTTAACAAAATTACTGAAAAACAAACATACTTCCTGTGGAGCTTTATAATTTATCTCATTGCAATATTTATAATGAATCACCTGCTCAAAAGCAAAGCATCATGACAACATTACAAGATAAAAACCATGCCACTTATTGGATCTTTATAACTTAGCTCATGGTGGTATTTACATCCATATACATATACACATATACCAAAACATCAGCAAAAAATATGCCAAACATATATCAAACATCAAACCCAAACTACTTTTCCTCCATTGGCAAACAAAGAAGGATACATGACCCGCATATGATCCACCATCTCCCATGTAGCTTCTTTAGGCCTAAAGTGTTTCCAATACACTTTAAATTACTCTATGGCTTTATTCCTGAGCACGAGATTCTTCCACTGCAATATGCACTGAGGATCTGATTAGAATTATTTGTCTTGGTCCACCTGCAATACGAACTAATCAATAACATGATCAACATCCTTTATATACCTTTTAAGCAATTAAACATGGAAAACATTGTGGGCTTTCACTGTTGGAGGCAATGCAAGTTGATAAGCCATTGGTTCAATCCTCTCAAGGGTCTTAAAAGGCCCACAATACAATGGTGCCAACTTGGCACATGATCCAATCCTCAAAGAGCTATTCTTGGGCTTGATGCACGTATACACATGTTCCACAACCTCAAACTCCTTGAATGCCCTATACTGATCTGCATAAATCTTCTACCTATCTTGTGTTGCCTTTAGATTCTTCTTTATAACTTGCATTTACTATTCCATGTATGCCAACATATCCGGTCCATTACGTACCTTGTTCACTAGATCACTCAAGCTTATGGGAGTATTACAACTCCACCCATAAAATTCCTTGAAAGGACTCATCCTCAATGACTCCTAATAACAATTTTTGTATGAAAACGCGACCAATGGAAGATACTCCTCCCATGTTCTATGTTGGTGCATCACATACATTATCAACATATCCTCCAAGATCCTATTGATCCTCTATGTCTGTCCATTTGTCTGCGGATGATAAGCTACATTGAAGGTTAAATCTATAACCAAACGTGCAAATAGGTACTTCCAAAACTTGGAAGTGAACTTCACATCCATGTCTAACAAAATCTTCTTCAGAACACCATGTAATCTTATGATCTCCCTAATGCAAAATTGTGCCACCTCACTAGCTGAATATGTAGTCTTCAATGGAATGAAGTGAGCTACCTTGCCCAACCTATCAACACCAACCATAATAGAAGCATGATCTCTCACTATCCTTGGAAGACTTGTAATGAAATCCATGGAAATGACCTCCCATTTCCATTCTAAAATTACAATAGGTTGTAGTATACCACCTAGACGCTTACATTTTGCCTTCACTCACAGGCAATCCCAACACCTAGCCATGAATTCTACCACTTCCTTCTTGAGATTTGGCCAATAGTAGAACTTCTTCACCGAGAATGCTGCTGCTCCCTTCAACTGAACAAACAAATCATCAATCCTTGGAAATGGGTACCTGTTCTTGATCACTGCCTTGTTTAACTTCTTGTAATCAATGCACACTCTGAGAGTACCATCCTTCTTCTTTACAAACGACATTGGTGAACTCCAAGGTGATACACTTAGCCTAATTTATCCCTTGTCAAGAATATCCTTTAATTGCAATTTCAACTCTACTAGCTCTGGAGTGATCATCCTGTAAAGTGCCTTCGATGATGGTGTTGTTGCTGGCACCAAATCAATAGAGAAATATACTTCCCTATGAGGGGGTAAATCTGGAATCTTTATTAGAAACACATCCTGGTACTGCTGGTACACATGGCACCTCTTGAATATTTCTACAGCCTCAACATCCCTACCCTTGTCACTAGAGATACATACTGCAAACATCACACAACCTTTTCTGTAGCTACGCTTAGCTTGCATAGCGGTAACCATCCTCACTGATGTAAGATTATTCTTTCACTGCAACAATTTCTTTTCCACATTATCAACCACACAATCAATAGCTTTGTTGAAGAAATCCACTTTGGTCATATGAAGGTACAACCAGTCCATACCAAAAGGCATACTATATGATCCCAATGGTAGTACATTCAAATGTGTTGATGTAGACATATCATTTAACTCAAATGCACAATCTCTTACCCAATGGTGAACTCTCTTCTTTGTACCTGTAGCCAACTATACCAACCAAGATTCTGCATGCACTTTTTTCTCAAACCACACTTATCCACCAAGTCAGGATTAATATAACTATAATTAGATCCAGGATCAATCAAAATAGAAACAACTTGATCACAAATCTTATAGTCCATATAAATGATAGATTCTTGATGATCCGCCTACCTATTGTCCATAGTTGCATAGAGCTGAGGAATGCTATGACCAGCATCACCAACTGTATGCACCTCCTGAGCACTATAAATTTGGGGTCTACCACCTTGATATTATGAACAACCCCTCTTATTATGATCCTTTCCACATATCCAATACTGCAACGGTGCTCTGCCGTCGGCTCTATTCTACTGTTCTCCATGTCCCTTCTCAGTGGTATTGAACTTCTTGTAAGGGGTTGCATTTTATTTCTCACCTTCATCTTGAGGTCTTCCTCACTTTGGTGTCCATTTTTATTTAACTTTCTCATTTCCTTTCAAGTAATGTATATGCTCAACTTTGTTCTTCGATTGCTCATAACAATGTTTTAGCTTTCGGATGGCCTTCTCCAATGATCTAGGCTCATCGAACTCAATCCGGTCTCTGTATGCTACTGGAAGTCCACTAATAAATCTCTAAACCTTGGCCTTCTCCTCCCTAAGGTAAGGCACATATATCAAAAACTCCAATAACCTATTAATATACACATCATCTATCATGGAACACATCTGCAACTCATAAAACTTCTTAGCTCTGTAATCACAGTACCTTTTCGACAAATACTTCTACATGAAGAGACTTTAAAACTCGTTCTAGGTCAAGTCATCTCCCCGAATGCCTTTAACATTCTTCACATCTTCCCACCAAATGTATGCTTTACCTTTGGGGCTGAATGTGACTATCTTTGCTTTCATGTTTTCTAAACAGTCATGCAATCTAAATAAGTTCCTCATACCAAGAAACCATGCCTATGCATCCTATGATTTATTCATCTCTCCATCGAATTTAGGTGGTTTTTCTTTATTAAAATAATCCGGTAAATATCCCTTGTCACTCCTTCTATAAGGATGATGATGGTGACAATCATAATTCCTGTCAAAAATAGAACTAGAATAATACTTATGTCTATGACCCCTCCTATCTAGAGTATCCAAGCTATACTCACCATGAGAATTGATGCCATATGCCCCATTAGTTCTGTCATCCTACTCATGGCTGATCCGAGGGGGTCCATATTGCTGTAATTGTGACAAACTCTAAGGTAACATTGCATTTACCTCTAGTTGTTTCTCATGTGCCTGCATGATTATGTCATTGTCTACATTACAACTCCTTATTTATGCCTTTAAGATTCTTAGTGTCTCTTCCAAATCAAAAGAGTACCCAACACCACACTGCTCATGTGATCCATAAAGAGAGTCTTAGGAACTGTAGTATACCATCTTGCTAGTCATATTTGTTATTATTCCTGCAAGGATATCATGTCAACTAAACCAAATCACAATAAACCAACGTACCTTATTATACTTAGGGGAGGATACCTTGTTTGCAAGATCAACCAATTAAAATGATATATGTACAACATAATCATGACAACATATAGAAGTATAACACATAAGCATGTAACCATATATCCATCATTCTAAGTGGAGACTAGTCATCAATGCATGACCATATCATCTACACAGACCATGATCTCATGCATGACAACAATAACCATATCATTGTACACTGACAATATGAAAGCATAAACAACATGTAACTAATCATACACCCATGATGAAATACTTCACACAACAACATATTCCTTCACATGACAACATCACTACAACCATGCCCAACACCATGCATGCAATAAGCATTCAAGGATGACTGACACAAGTGCAACTGACATGAATGCATGACCACACACATAGGCCATCTAGTTCGAGGGGTGAACCATGCTTTGATAGCACTTTGTAACACCATCTCCCACATCTACCCAAGTAACTTTCCAACTGGGATAAACATGTGATGAGAATTTACTACGATATGATTTGAACTCCTAAATCACCTTAAGGAAGTGGAATCGATAGAAGCACACCATGCAAAACTTCCACATTAGTAACAATACCCTCAAGAACTATCCCAACCTCTCAGGTAACCAGCCCCTGAGTCCCACTGATTTTTTGACCAATTATCCCCCAGACTTTCCCGTGCTATGGGCATGCCAGTGTCTACAGGGCTCTGGAAACTCCCACAACATGGCATGCCAGTGTCTAGGGACTATTTTGTTAAGCATTGTGCCAACGACCCCAGGATTTGAGCCAATTTTTAAGGCCGAGAGCTCAGGGCACTGCCCAAAATTCAATGACACTTCCAAACTCCACGATCTACATAATAACAAGTCTTACAAATCATAAACTGACTCCAAGACTAAGCCTGACCATCCCAGTTGAGACTGAAATTTTGTCAAACACTTGGCATCAATGCAATCTATAGGAAATGAATACAAGATAGAGCATAAATTACTGATAAATGATATGAGACTTGACAAGAAGGATCACCACCTCCTTAACTCTTTTGACATCAATTAGGTCTCGCATCCATTTTCCTTTCAATTACAAGTAAATACATGAAATAACTATTAGAATAATGAGTCATATAACCATGCTTATATACAACATTAAACCATGAAAATAACAATGATATAACAACAATTAAATCCACATATTAATAAGTACAAAAGCAAGAGAACTTAGCTTTTATTAAACATAGGCAAATTTGATTAGGTTCAAGACTTCCACGTACCACTCGACTGTAGACATGGATGAACCAAATATTTCTTTTAGCTAGTCAATCTCGTGCTAGGATCTTTTAGCTAGGATCTCATGGATAAGCCAAGCCAAAAACAACCAAGGGAATCTCGAGGTTAAACCACCTCCACCCTCACCAAATCGTGATCTCACTAAAACTAACATCGAGATCACAAAACCAAACCGAGCTAGGAATGCCTCCGAACTCCATCACTATCCTTGAGGAATTTTCCATCTCCTTGTCTCTCAGGATTTACCGCAATCGAAACCAGATCACTAAGCCCTTAACTAAGACACCAGTCTCTTAGGCTTTCCCACAATCCACACCGGGTCACTAGGCTCTAAATCGAGACTCTACACTAAGGGTTTTATGTGTATCCTTCCATAACTAGCCAAGTGATTCGTAGGCCTTTGGGATTTTCCTAAGACCATCTCCGCCATTGATTCTGAAACCATCCAGAAGTTCCAAAGCTCAAAAATGGGAAAAAAACCCCATTACACTATGGATATCCGAAAAAGGGCAAGGCTAGGATGAAAACCACTGTCATAACCCAACATATCCATGCCATGGACATCAAGAGAACCATACACTAACATGCAAAGCCACGCATATCAAAACTAGCTAGGAAACCACACATGCAATATGTTACCTAAAAGTATTCCTGCTGAGGCTGCTTGATCCTGCTTTTCCTTGCCTAATCCTTGCTTTCCTTCCTTTCCTTTTGCTTGCTTTTCCTTCCTTTCTCCAAGGCCAGAATGCTCCAAGAAAACTCTAAGTGTCCAAGAGTGAGAGAGAGAGAGAGAGAGAATAAAGAGAGAGCTCCAAAAATGAACTAACAAAAGGTTACAAACTGATCCTCAGAACCCTTTTTATCAATTAGGCCTCTATTTTCTTCATTTTCCATTTTTTTCCTTCAATTTCCTCCTCACATGCAACCTATGACCTTTCACCTTACTTTTCTCCTAATTTCCTTTATTTTCATAAATAAATGTGCCAAAAATGCCTTTTTTCCTTTTAATTCCTTTGCCAATTTCCCTTAGCCATAAACACATCCAATGATGTCCACTAGAATACCTTTGGCCAACATTCAACTTGGAATAAGTGTCCCTTAACTATGGTCTTATTTTTCCTTTATTAACTTTTATTACATGGAATTTTCACCAAGGCTATTACATAAATTAAAACAAACAAAATACATGAAATGAAATATGGCATAAAAGTAATATATACAAAAGGGATAGTAGCTGCAAAAGTTCCTAATGGAAATAGAACTTCAGATCTTGGCCATTCACGGGAAGGGATTCAATATTCTCATCTAAAGTTTGTAAATGGTAAGTATGTATGCCAAGTTTCTCTTGGATTTGATAGGGACCGATCCATAGAGATTGGAACTTGGTGTGGTTACCCTTATCTTCATGGGATTTATCCCACTCCAAGATAAGTTATCCCACACTCAACTCCCTATCACCTATAGATGTTTTGTTGAACCATATTTTGACATGCTTTTGATGTGAGGAAATTTTTTCTGAGGGCTTTTCCCTTTCTTTCTCTCAACTTTAAAAGAGTGTTAATTCTACTTTTCATAATTAGACATGACCTACCATCAGACTCTTGAGATAACTATAAATCAAGAAGGTATAGATTGGTTAACATGATTGCTTCCTTTTCGTATACAAGGAAGTAAGGAGAAGTATCAAGAAAACGGTTGGGAGTAACACAAATAGGTCCAAAGTGTTGGAGATAATACTAAGGGAGCGAGGGTGAATTAGTATTAGCAAATCACTAAATTTTTCATTTCCATACTTAGATTCATATACGGTACTTCAATTAAGGGAACCAGCATGTACACACAATTGTGTTTAATGCAACTAGTGTATATTCAGTAAACTTATGATTCAATTAATCCATTATATGTTGATATTTAATCAGTGCATCGGAACTTCATTAACCATATGAACAATAAACATGTGCATTAAGACAGAATAGATCATCACACATAAGAAGCACACATGAACACAATGATATAAGGTGGAAACCCAATGTGGGACAAAAACCACCTGCTATTGTTTTCTTTAAGATAAGAAAAACCTATTTACAATCTTGTACTGGCACAAACTCATACTAGTACGCAGGCACCCACCTGTAGAAGGCTACAACCTTCTCTTGTTCTCCAGCTTCTATTGGAAGGGAGTTACAACCCCCTGGCTTTTGTACTAGCCGACCCATTTACTAGTACGTAGGTGTCGCCCTGCTGAAGGCTACGACCTTCTTGTTTCATCACAACACCATAATATGAAGGCCACGTTTAATCCAATTTTCATACTGGACCCATCAACAACATTGAAGCTCAAAATCAATCACCACTGCAATACAACTATTGCATCAACCAATCACCCAACACTGAATCATTGAAACCCTGTCATCAAAACCCAATCACTAGAACATAGAGCAGAACCTAGAACCCTACAACAACAGCCAGATCCAATCTGCAACTTCAAATATCATACTTCAAACAGTATACGTGA
>APFE031711013.1:0-13477 GCA_000404065.3 Pinus taeda
TTGAAATTGAGTGAAGACGCATTAATCTCAATCGTGATGACGGGTGGAGGGTTAGCAGGAGTTGGATCCCTGCCCTATCCTCTTAGGGTTTCTTCCTTCCCCCTTCGGTTCATCCGGTTTCTTTCTCCGAGTTGGTTTTGTCTTATGTTCCTCCGATTTTTATTTTTGATTAACTTTTGGTCTTCTTGTAGAAATAGGATTCCTTTTGATAAGGGCTGATATGTGTCCCTTGCTTGTCCTTTTTTAGTTTCTGTGGTCCTTATATTAGGTATATATATATTATGTCAATCATGTTAATGTTATTCTTTTTATTTGTGTGATTAATCCTCTTTAAACACTTTTATTTTCAGCTCTTTTTTAGCTTTTCCTAATATCTTGCTATCTCTAAATTTGTATATATATAATGAATTATTTACATTTATATATATATATATATAGAATATCAGTAAACCTAATAAATTATTTAGTAGGCACTCACCCTTACTTATCAATCCAACCTGTAAGTAGATATTATTAAATGAGTATTTAAATAACCTTATAGACATATAAAATATGATATTACATAAATTATAATTATCATTCCTCTAACAATCATTCATATATTTAGTTAGTTATTAATTTGACCATTAGAATTATATATTTACTCATTTTCTCCTAACATCCCGTTTTTTGATGAATATGAATTGAATTCAAGGTCTCCTTTAGGATTAATTTATTAATAACATAAAAATATTTATTGAAATATATTACTTGTAATACTAATAAAATAATATCAATAATAAAAATATTAAATTTACTTTGTTACCTAATAAAATAATATCAATAATAAAAATATTAAATTTATTATGTTACCTAAGTCCTAGGGTCAAATTCAACCTCGTAAAAAGAAAAAGATAATATTAATTATTTATTTAATAACCTTATAAACAAATAAAATAGGATATTACATAAAAGGTAAGAATTATAATTTTACTAACGAATTAACATACTTTTAATAATAATTTACACATAGAGTTAGTTATTAATTTAAGAACCTATGACCATTAGAATTATATATTTATTCATTTACTCCTAACATCCCATTTTTTAGGAATATGAATGGCCTCTATTAGTATTAATTTATTAATAACATAAAGATTTTTATTCAAATATATGTCGTGTGATACTAATTTTACTTATTTCTAGAAATAAAATAATATTAATATTATAAAATAATAAAAATTTCAAATTTATTATTATAATTTGTTACCTTGGTCCTAGGGTCAATTATAGCCGTTTTATAGCCGTTAGAGTCTCTGCTATGTCTATTTAACTTGCTATGCCAGATCTGTCTTCAACTTGTCCTGACGATGAACCACACTTGTTGGTTCGAAACGCGTCGACAAAGGTCTTTCTCATGTGATTTACGCCGAAGCTCTTATTACAACAATGATGGATCACAGAAGCCTCAATGATACAATCACATGAGATTATTAACTTTTGAATTTACCACAGGTTTGTATAGCATGATTGCATATTTGATATGTAGATTAGATTAAGAAATTAAACCTACACCTTTCACTGTCCACACATAAGAGAGCTTTATCTGATATTGGATTGGTTATTGTTTGGGGTTCCACTGTCCGCATTTACCCTGACCATCTCACCATTTTTTTACAGTGAAGATTTATCTTGAACGACGAAAACTCAGGATTGATTAGGTCGTGGTTGGGGTTACTACCCGACCAAACTCTTCAACGATCAGAACTCAGGATTGATTAGGTCGTGGTTAAGGTTACTACCCGACCAAACTCTATTTTCATTGACTCGTTGTGTTATGGCATTGGTGGCGAAAGTGAACTCTGTAATTTTTCTTCAAAACCCTATTGTAAATGAGGGGTTTTAACCCTTTTCTTAAAGAATTTAATTTCAAGTTTCGAGTTGGATTCACTTCGAACCATCCAGACCCCATTTATGATCACATGCATGATTCTAGTGTGGCTTTCGTTCACGCAATTGGTAATTTTCCTCAGTAATTTGTTCTCCTTTATTTTTGTTCTATGGGTTTTTAGTTTATTCTATCATCACCCTCTGTTAGTGATCCTGATCTGATATGCTTCTAATACTAGAATTATATAAGATTTAGAATTATACAAGATCTTTGTTTCATGTAATGTTAGCAGAATTGCATGAAAGAGCATGTAAAAACTATGTACGAACATACTTTTTAAAGAATAAGGAACATAAAGGATACCATAAAGACAACTCACACAATGTTTGATAATGGAGCTTGTTGAGTGTGGACTATGTCTATGAGCTCTACTTCAATAGTGGGGAGGCCCCTTCATTCATCTCAACAAAATGAGATGAGTACATAGCAAAATACATCATTATACCTCCAATCCTAGGAGTGATTTGAAATTCAACCACTCAGAACATAATAATCATACCACCAATAGGTCCATATCATCCTCCTCAGACTTTTGACTATAAACATGATCTACTTATGAAAGACACATTGTTGTCTTGAACCAGGTGCCCAACAATTAATGAAGAAGGTGGGTTTCTTCCATGACCCCTAAAATCGGCTATTCAAATGCAATAATAGACTAAACCATTGCGATCCTTACAAAATTATGGTAAAAATGAGTATAAAATTGACCTCATTATCACACTATTAGTTTTGGCCCTTAAGGAATCTTTGAGATTCCTCCAAAAAAATTGTATAAGAATATTATGGAAATATTCCTCCTATGAAACCACGTCATCAAAGTTTTGCGTTAAGGTTTTGTCTTTCAAGGTTGCATTTGTTGGCATTCCTTGCCCCTATGATGATGTTCTACTCTCTACTCCACTAAGATGAATAAGAGAACTTTGGGTTTAACTACATTTTAGCGGGGATTAATAACAATGTCCGCCACCGTTTATGGATTAGCTAACAGTTTGTTATTAGGTTGTTTTATAGGCCTCGCTAGTTGTGGCTTAAACCCCAAGTGAGCCATTTTGTATTAACATTTTTTTTTGTTCTCAATCAACTAACCATTACCACTGATGATGTTAACTGTTGGTTGCTAATTTCAAAACCCGTGTGATCGCAAAGATTTGATAAAACAGTTTGGTTGGCCAAGGGCCAATTTGGTCTCCAACTAGGTGCCACATGGCACCATTCAATTGGGACACATGGCCCCACATTATTGGGACACATATCTATCTCTAAATTTTGTTGACTACCGCTATGTTTAGTTGTCCTACCAATTATAGGGATCCACTAACTTTAAATATATATCTCACTAATTTTTACAAAAGTCTACCAAAATTTAGTTGGACTTCTAAATTTGGCACTGCTCCAAATTTGTCTAACTACCTCCTAAATTTATCCCTTGGGCCAAGTTTAACCAAAACATTGACTACTTACAACTGCTGCATATGAAGTTGGACTCATGCACTGTCTATGCCAGTGTAATGCTTGTGATGAGCTCCTCAATAAGGTTATGGTTTTGCTACTATTAAGAATCCACCTAGATAATTCGTCCCCACTGAAGGGTTTTTGGTCCTCCAAAAGTATAAACAATATTGCAATCTTGATTTGTGGAGCAAATTTCTTTAGAAGAACACCTTTCCTCTCCTTTTCCTTTTTACTTCTGAACTAGGAATAATGAAATTGATACTTGCATCCATATGAAAACCAATAACTACCAATACATGCCCAACTTGAAATATTCCAAAAAATACCATACTTTCCAAGAGTTTATAACAGACTCATGGTCAAGTTTACAACAACAACCATACCCTATGCTATCTAACTAAATCTCAAAATATCACTATTGTGCATTCATAAATTATTTATGCACTTCATCATTTTTACAAACATTTTTGGAATATGTGAATTACAATGGTTTCCATGCTCAACTATTTAAAAATTATACCAATCTCTTAGCTAACAAGGCTAATGGGATTTCTTCGTGTAGTTGTCTTCCTTGTTGAACTGCTTCATCAGGTGGTTCCTTCACAAATGAGTTTACATGATTATGGTCCTTCTTTGGGTGTAGCTCTAAATGGAGCTTCTAACACATGGCTTTCTTATGTCCACCCTTGATGTAGTGGTTCTTCCTCATATAGACTTTGTTTACATTCCTTTTCCCCTGATGTGGAGAGGGATCCTTATGTTGTGTCTCCTTCCACGTCGACATAACCTTCCATGAATGACTCTCTTTGTTGTAAGTATAAAGAGGAAATCTTGACTTTGCTCATTCTCTAAAGTTCTCACCTTGCTTTGGATATGACCTACAATCAATATCACTAGAATGGTGTGATTTAGCCTCATCCTACATTGATTCATACTCCCTTTCTATTATGGCTTTGGAGTGTCTTTCAAATACACCAATATAATCATCATAATGAGAACAAAAAATTGATCACTCACACTTTTTACATAAGTTGCCGATTCTGGAGTGGGTGAGGATGACATTGCTAAGATCTCATTATGCTGCAAATTTACTAAGACCTCTTTTACAGCTTGTAACAATCTCCTCAATTTAGACTTATCTACTTGAATTCTCTCATAATGTTCATTTGAATGATGGGAAGAAGATGAAGAATAAGAATATTCACTTAAATATGGAGATGGAGGTTCAAGAGGGTTTTCTTGAAGACCTTGGTTCACCGAAGCCTCATCCTTTTCTTCGGATTTCTTCTTATTTTCCTCCTTTTATATTCTCCTCTCATAATCCATAAACATTGTATCTACCATGTTTTCCATCTTTTAGATAGCATGACATATATCTTTATCATTTTACAGTTTTTTCTTCGTGTTTCATGTCTAATCTTTGGTTATTATTCACATAATTAAGAAGACCACTCTGATACCGATCTCAATCGAGTATGCCTCTGATACCAACATTATCCAATATATTTTTTTGACGTGATGCTAGAAAAATTGCATGAAGGAGCATGTAAAAATTATGTATGAAGACACTTAAAGAAGAAGCAGCAGAAAGGAGACTGTTGTCCTTTGAGATAACTCTAGGTCAATTAGTTATGCCAAAGAATCTATAATGTTTTGTTGTTTTAAATGATTCGATGGCCAATGAACAATTTATAAATATGTTTTTCAAACTTAGGTAGATTCCGAAGTAAAATAAAAGGTTGTTCTTTAACTACACATAGTTAATTTGATTTTAGTGGGGTGGAAAAGTAGATAATGGACAATTATAATTGATTTAATATCCAAACTAAATACTTAACCAATTATAAGAAGAAATTAAGAAAACAATGTTTACTTAATCAACAAAATATATTAAACAATTACAAAACTCTGATGTAATTTATATTTAAAGAGGAACTTACAATAAGAAATGGTTCTATAAATTATTCTCTTATTTATAATCACAACTTCACTGAGGATTCAAAATGAGAGTGAAAGATAGTTAAATTTTGAATTGGATAACTGTAAAAGATTTAATTTATATGAAGAAAACATAATTAATGAATAACATGAAATACAGGTTACTGAGAAATAGACCATATGAGTAAATCCATAATCCTTTATTATTCCAAAAAAAATCTCCATCTTAGTACAAATGTGTTTGATAGCTCGTTCAAGGGTTCAACCCATAATAACTCAAAGAAGGAGTTATTTATACAAAAAATTGAAAAAGATCTACATTATGTTGGAACAAAATATGAAAATAGGACAAAATTACAAAAATACGACAATATTGTAGGAACCGAAAAACTCCTGAAGAGGTGGCTCTATCTTTTGGGAATTTGTTGATGATCTAGCCTAAAAATATTGATGAGTTGTCATATCGTTAGGATTAGAAATTACTAAATTGTTTCACATAGTCGATCCCATCTTTCTTCATTTGGGATTTCCAAATTCACCATCTTCCTAAATTTTTCATCCACTTTTGTGTACCTCTCAAAATTTGCCTTGGTGAGGAATAAATGTCTAATTTCATGTTTCATGGTCAAATCAATCTCTGAGGCTTCTAGAAAGGGTTTCATGCACATTGTGAAGCGAACTGCATTCAAAGGCATGCATGATTATATCGTATGCCATGGCTTTGACACCACTGTAGCATAAAAACTTATTCTAAAGCATGAAAACTTGATAGCTTGTAGATTTAATTATAAAAAAATACACGAGTTATTTTAATAATACTTTATTAATATATATATATATAAATGTATAAGATGATTTGAATGTACAATGAGGACCTACCTTTTATGAATGGGCATGTCTTTTAGACATGCCTTTTCACTTAATTTAACGATTATTTAACCTAAATAATGTTTAATTATTAAATAATTATATTTATTTTATTTCTCTAACTCTTATGAATTATATTCATAACCGATATAACTTCAATATCCTTTTCAATCCATATAAATGGGTCAGCCTTCCATTCCTTTCAGGCAAAAAGGGGAATCAGTTAGGGATGCCCCTTATCCCCCCTACTGTTCCTTCTAGTTATGGAAGGCCTGAGTAGAATAATAGCAACGGAGAGGCGAGCTGGGAGACTCAGGGGCCTTATGATTATTGATCACTTCCTATTGACTCAGCTACTTTTTATTGATTATATCTTCATCTTTCTAAATGGTGGAATAAAGGATATCATTACTCATAGGGAGACATTAAAACTCTTCAGTGCTACTATAGGTATGGAAATGAGTGGGGAAAAGTCTACTGTATCTTTCTATGAATGTTCCCAACAGGAAATTCATCTCGCCCTACAAAATTTTCCCTATCAAATACTGGATCTACAGGATGGGCTTAAGTATTTGGGCTTCAAGATAAAAGCTGCTGGCTAGAAAATAACAAGTTGGACTTGGTTGATCACAAAGGTGCTGAGAAGAATAAATATCTAGTGTCATTGCCTTCTATCCAGTGCAGCAATACTAGTCCTCATAAAACGAGTATTATAAGCAATCGCAGTCTTTTGGATTTCCTTGGCATGGATTCCCTTGGGGATTCTACATATGATCAAATGAGTTTGTAGCCTTTTCCTATGGAAGGGAAATAAGGATGGAAAGCCTTATACATGGGTCAAATGGAGCAGAATTACGACCCCCAAAAAATTGAGTGGATGGGGCTTAAAGTATGTCCCAACCTTTGCACAAGAACTCGATGCAAAGCAAGGTTGGTTACTAATAAAACACAATAGCCCATGGTCAGAGGTGGTCACCCATAAATACATTTGGCCCAGCTCTATTCTAGATTGGATAAGGTGACCTACATGGAATAGAAAAGGCATATCATTGATTTGGAGGGTTATAATAAACACCCTACCCATCATCAAAAGAGGCCTTATCTGGAGGATCAGAAATGGGTTGTCAGTGCATATCGGGATTGGTCATCGGATTGGTAGTGAGAATGTTTATTAACTACCATAGGAATTGATAACGCACCTCAACTACAATGGAGCCCTATATATATCACAACTAGGAGACCATTGTAATACAACCTTTCTTCAGCAAGCAGGGCACTCAGGAGAGGCTTGAAATATCCCGATCCATTGGGAAAGATAGTGGAGAATTTATCTACAAGCTCTATCAGCATCCCATGTTCACCTCAATGAATAAGAGGATAAATTGATTTGGGGTTTAACTAAAAATGGCCATTACTCGTCCAAGTAACGATATGATCTCATTAACACTGAGCACAAACCAGACAGATTGATGAGCTGGTTGAGTCAACTTTGGAAGTTGAAATCACCTCCATGCGCAAAATTATTAATGTGGAATATCATAATGGATAAAACCCCCACAGGAGCTAATCTCAGAAAAAGGGCTTTTCAATGTCCAACTTGGTGTGTTTTATGCCACG
Source organism: Pinus taeda (assembly GCA_000404065.3). Classification (NCBI taxonomy): domain Eukaryota; kingdom Viridiplantae; phylum Streptophyta; class Pinopsida; order Pinales; family Pinaceae; genus Pinus; species Pinus taeda. Next base: position 7,808 of record APFE031711013.1, read on the forward strand.
AGGAGGAGGAAACAAATCGACATTTATTCCTCACTTGCCCTACTTCCCAAGTACTCTAGACACAAGAACTGCACACTCTAAATATTAAGTAAACCTAGAGAGGAGCTGATATCCAGAATGTCTGGGATAGTTGGTGGGAAACTACAACTGAACCAAAATCTAGAAATTTTCCACTATTGGTCACTTGGCACATCTAGATGGGCCACAACAATATCATCTTTCGAGACCAGAATGTAAATTGGGCCCTGATACCATCAAAAATCTGCTCATGCTGTGAAGAACTTTCGGCCGAGGAATTTGTCAATAGAACTTAGATCATCACACAGGAACAAATTGACAAAGCCCACCCTTGTGCATATATTGATGGGGTTGTACAAGCTCAGGGATGTGGGGGTGGCATAATCTTTCATCTATTAGACACTCATTTTTTCACATATGCGTGTCTTTGGGAGAGGTTACAAATAATTATGTAGAGCAGATTACACTTCGAAACTTGTTACATTTTACCATTCTCAAACAATGCAGACACATACAAATATTTGGGAACTCCAAAATAGTCATACATTGGTTTAACAACACAACTTTAGGCCATGCATATACTCTTAGAAGTATTATGGATGAATTTTTTTTCTTAAAACACACTTTGATGAAATTTCATGCGCTCATATCTACAGGGATCGTAATGAAAGTGTGGATAATCTATTGAAAGAGGCAACACATCATCCTTAAGGAGAATGGTTGATCACAGAACACAAACCAAAGAGGACCTACCAGTACTTCCACAAACCATACATAGATCAGGAACTTCAGAGGGCAGATAGGCCCTACTATTAGTTGCATATACTTGACTCTTTCACAGATACTTTCTTATTTTGTAATTAGCAAATTCTGGTAATAGAAGAACAATCACTATGGGTGATTTTTTGAATACGTAATTATTTATATATGTACAACATGCCCAACTGGGTCTATCTATTTCTACAAATTTTGTAACTACAAAGAGCTGAATACAGTCATAGTTTTTGCGTATGGCTATGGGCATCTACAACATGTAATTTTCAACAAAGTAGCAGAAATTAGGATTTTTCTCACTGGGAAAAAAAATTTGGTTCTTCCAAGTGAATCACCAATTTTTGTGCTATTCAACAACCGCCCATTATTTAATATTAGTAGTATAAATATTACATTAATAAATGGGGACCCTCTAAAAAAATCTTCTTAAAAATAATTTTAGCATTCATGTATTTTCTTTATTAATTTTGGAATAAAACAATATATCAATCAAACCACTTTTCAGAAGAACTAGTAAACTCTTGCCTCTCCCACATATCACATGATTGAAAGCCTTTCTAACCCACCAAATCTAGCGAAAAGCAGTCAAAGAGAAGGACTTCGTGCTAAAACACTTTGAAACTACTAAGTTTCTTATATAAACTAGGGCCTTAGGTATTTCTCATCAAAACTAAGTCCCACATTGCATATAGCTATTCAAGAAGGCACGCCTTAATAAGTTACATCAAAAACAAGAAAAATGTGAGTTTGTGATCACATCATTTCCCTTACCGCGTCACGTTTCGAGCATTTAAAAGAACACTGCAAAATTACTGCTCATCGAAATTGCAAAATGCGGTCAAGACGTGGACCCACTCCCTACATACCTTACAAGCAAATGTTTTGGTTTGTCGCTTCATAAAAATTTCTTTACATTGAAAACCTAACAAATGAGCTATCTATTTGAAATAATAAACAAGTGGCTCGCATCTTGCATCTCGCAAAAACATAAGAGACAATAAGAAACTAAAAAAATCATAATGCGATAACAGGATCTGCAATATTACTTTCTAAATCACAAAATCAACATTAATGCCCACCACACGTAGAAGCTTTCTTCTCGACTTATGATGCATACATTTATGAGCATTAAAGCTAAGAGATAATGAACATTAGTGGGAATTTAGTGAAGGTTAATGGAATTTTATGGGTGAAAAAACATTTAACGTGACATGATATCTTCTTACGTGCGTTCAAATAAAACCTTTTTTTATCAGCTTTACAAGTTGTCTGTATCATTCCATTTCATGTTCATTATTATCTCTATATGTCCAATATTTTTTGTTTTTCTCCACTTTCAGGAACAATCCATAGAAGGAATCTTTGGGAGCGATGGTGAAGAAAGGCAAGGGAATCACGTCTGAGAAATAAAAAAATTCTCCCTTATTTTCAGATACTACACGCAGCAGAGATGGACGAACTTCTAAATTGAAAACCATCTACAATATCTTAGAAGAAGAGGAACCAAGACTTCCAGAAACAAAGATCACAGTTGATGGTCGTGATTCCTCAGATGCCTCCAATTTTTAGACAGCATGCTCATTTTTGCATTGCATAGTTGCGCACCCAAAGATAATACCTTATACAGATATGGTTAAATAGGTTATTGATGAGGTCAATATCTCAAATAGGGAATTTAGGACCATAAGCCAAGAGGTTATGGGATCTTTTTTGTCAAACAACCTATGGTTTATGTAGCACCTACCAGAGCCACAAGTTGTCTACGACAAATGGTTTGTTGAGAAGTTTTCCAAAGAGAACAAGGACCCAGTAGACTACACCTGGACCTGGTCAAATAATGAGGGAAAAATATAAAAGGACAAAAATGGTATGTACTCTACTGCATCTATTTGTCCCCCTCATAATTTTGTAGCGGCCATGCTATGTAGGATATTTGGCAAGCCCAATAATACTAATTTTTCACAAGAATGGCTGCCATTAATAGATGCAAACGTAAACACAACTATAATTAATTGGGCTGAAATTTTGTCTGATAATTTAGCAAATGAAATAATTGAATATAGGAGAAAAATGAATGTCCCAACGAGGGTTTAACCTCCATTTTTTATGAGTGCCTATGTAATGGAAGCAATTTATTTTGGTTCAAAATTTCCTGTCATGGGATAGAACCGGACTATCCAATATCCACCTCCCATTCATATATACCATGAAAACATGTGGGAATCTCATTTTTAACCATATTTTTAAAAACATTGTCATGGGGTAATGCTCCCCATCCACAAACACATTTACAACAGGATGTCACCAAGTTTTCCAAGGAAGTCGAGGTAGATATCCTTCCAATGGACGAATGGCTTGGAGAGGAAACATCCAAGTATATTATGGTATTTGGCATCATTAACATGCCACATGTCCTCCCATACTATGTTCCAGAAAAATTGATGGCTAGAGAGATAGCCTATTAAATAGCTAATGACGGTGGGCTGAGCAAAGCATTAAGGGAAGAAAAAAATGCCATTTGGCTTACATTCCCTTTGCAGTGTGGAGCATTTGCACTACATGATTTGGGGCATGCATTTAAAGAGGTAGATAGCATGTTATCTCTACAATTACCTAAATTCCTAGGAGGGTAGTATGACCCATTTGGCACTGCCAAAGACTTCACTACCATGGTAAACGTGAGGGTATTCAGTCACAACGAAGATTCATCTGATGACATCTTCCTACAGAAAGAGACATTCATAGAGGTAAAGAACATGTAATCACTATTTCTTGACCAAGAAGATATTGAGGCCTTTCATCAATACAAAGAAAGTAGATTGTTAAAAATCCCATTGGACCAATTTCGATTAAACCAATAAGGGAGCTGACTCCCAGCGTAAGCCTAGAAGGTAGTTCTAGAGGAAACCCTAGAGATGACTCCCAAGTAGCATCCCAAGAGAAATATACCAGGGAGTGAGAGCACTCAAAACAACAATCACAGAATGGGAGAACCAAAAGTAAGGAGTGAGAAAGAGATACAACCCAGTCTACAAAAAAGACAATTGAACAAACTTTAGGTAAAAATTAGGTTTAAATTCATTCCACCTGGACCCATCCAATGAAACCCCTAGTGATTGATTTAGATGAAGAATGGGAGCAATTTAATAAAAATTGCCATGCAAAGAAACAAATACCAGAGCTATAGACTCGACAACACATAACAACTCAAGAAATTATAGTAGAGAAAAATGTAAATATTCAAGAATTAGAGCACATTCCTATCACTCCTACCTCTAAAAGTTTTTTTAGAATTAAGGAGATTCCTCCTTTATATGTATTCTAAATCCTCGCCAACAAAGTCTTTGTTAAAGGACAAATGAAGAAAATGAAGCTGGATGCTACATCTGCTACTACTCCTGATAATGAACTGATGGATATTTTTTTGAAAGACACACCCATTGACCCATCCACCAACCTTACTAGATTGTCATAGTTTCTAGGAGCTTATTCTACAACGACTATCGATAAAGCAACAAAGGTTAACATGTTGCCAAAGGAAAGGGAAAATAAAATCTTACTGTTAGAAAAATAGGTACAACAAGAACAATCTAACCAACAAGAAGATAGCTAAGCTCCATCAAGAATTCGAGAAGATGTAAATAAAACATCAAGCCAGCTTAGCAAAGAAGGAAGTGAAAATACAAGGAATAACTAATATGCATAAAGATGATCCAAAAATTGATCAGTTTATTAGTGAAGTGCTTAGCCTTAACTCCAAGCTCATGGACCAAAAGGAACTATTATGCCAGGAGATCTTGCAATAGAATTCTTATTGCGAGGAAAGTGACAAATTGACGAGTCAAGTCGTTGAGATGAGACTCAAATATGATGAAATATTAGAGAGAGTTTCTGATTTCATTACCTAGAAAAATTCAGAAGATGGGAGAAAGGTCCACTTGCCTAAACTATAGGAATCATACAAGGAAATTTTATTTGCAGACAGGGATGGTAGACTTAGATAGGCAGAAATGGCAACAACAGACACAACAATAGCATCAAACAATGTTAGCGAGGACATCAATGAAAATTTACATAACGCCAACCTGGTAGCAGATTCCATTCTAGGTTTTCCTCCAAATGCCAAACAACTCGAACAACAGTGGAGGCAGGCAACAAAGGAAAAAGGAGAAGAAATTAGGCAATTGACCAGGCTAAAATGGGAAGAATACTAGTGGCATTTAGTCAAGCCTCATAGCTAGTGGTTGACCTTGTGATGCCTAACCACTTCTAAGGAGAAAATGGTGCCAAAACTAACTGAAGTCGTGTTCACTGTGCGGTTGAAATTTGAAATCGGCTAACCATCAGAACTTAAGCTCATGACAGACATCTACGATCTTAAGGATCAAATGCAAAGGATTTAGTCACCATGTTCATTTCTATTTTTGTTTTATCTTACATAATTTCAGGAAGGTCATTTTAAGCTCCAGAACAATTTTTGTAATAATTTATTTTTTATTTCATAGTTTAGTTAGTATTTAAACCCCTCTCATGCATTTAGAGAGGGGTCCAAAATTTTTATCAGAAACAATCTTCAAAACATGCACTTTTGTCCCTTTGAGAAAGTTTTGGTGAAATGAATGGAACAAGATTTATTTTTATCTTATCTGGAATCTTCTACTGAAATTGCACTTTTGTACTCTTAGATGGTGTTGGATGGATTGGAAGTAGATCAATATTGATAAACCACATGAGTAGACTTATTAGAAATGGTACTTTTATCTCGTAATTTTGTTTTACTTATGCATTAAGAATAATCTCTCTTTAAGTTGTCTATGTATGAAAGTTTGAATCTTGGTTATCATTTATTGCACTTTTGTATGGTGATGGCCTATATTT